>JAQOWT010000122.1:0-47707 GCA_030407085.1 Trichopria drosophilae | reverse complement strand
TGTGAACAGATCAGCTCCTTCCCACCCTTACCGAAACATGGCAGCCATATACTTGGGAAAAAAATACTACCCTGAACCGATAGTCCCTTTCGGGAACCGGATCTATTTTCATGAACGTTAGGCCGCTGTTTTCCACTTATCTTCAAAACATTCTCGATGAGTTGCATCATTTTGTATTTGTTCTTATGCGATATTTTAAATTGGTAAGGATGTGACGGTATACTAGTGAAGCATAGCATAGGCTTATATTAATCGTTTGTAATATGCGAAAAATCGATTATCTCGTTGAAAATTATTTATTCGATTACAATGCTTAATGCATTACAGGTAGAAAATGTTGAACATTGGAATCTCAATAAACTCAATAAACTTTTCGAATGCCCATGTAAGGATATTGAAAATCAAAAAAAGATAAAAAAAATGCTCCAAGTATGCAGGTTGTGTGTGAGATACTGCTATGAAACGTTGAAACGACATCTGCTCTCTATAAAAACTGAAAAAATGAATTACAAAATCCTCCCGTCTCTCTACACAAATAAATTGGCGTCTATCGCCACTCTTTTGGCTGCACACTTTGTGCATGAGAACTTCTTCAGTTTAAAGGAGATTTTATAATTCTTTATACTATAATAAATATGGCAGTCGGCTACGGATATTATATAGCTCAGCAAATTGTAAGTTTTTTTCCAGGGTATTACATGTTAGATTTATAAATTGTCCAATTGCAGAGCATATATTTTAACTAATAAGGCGATGTGTAATATAAGTCAATCAACGAAACTTGATAACATTTATTTTTATACATTTCCTTATTAATTAGTCAATTTGGAATTTGATTTAGAATATAATTTTCTACATTCCTAACCTAACCTAACTCAAAAGGAAGACTTCAAAGGCGGTGCTAATTTATTCAATTGGCTTTATTTACAAATGTTGGAACTGAACATTACAATATTTATATAAAATTACTATTCAATTATCGCACACAATGTTAACAAGTAGTAGAACCGCATGTACAATGCTGTTTATTTTCAGACGCACTTAGAATCTATTGTAGGCTCTTCCAATTTAGAGATGACTTGAACGATACCATCGTCTACGGACTTTGGAGTCATCGCCTCTGGTTTCGGCAAGCAAAATCTCTTCGATCGTTGAGTAAAAAACCGAACACCTGTTCTGGGTCTTGCTTCGCTGTCTTCCATCTTTCTTGTCGCCGGCCGTGGACTGAGTATCGACGTACTCTCCGGAGTAAAGTAGGCAACTTCCGTAACAGGGTTGAAAGTCACTCGTTTTCGGGAATCCATGAGGATCTTCAGTAGCTGTTGTTAGCGCCGTACGTTGAACTATCCTCTTCTGTTGTATACGAGTGACTGCTGCCGACAAACAACCTCCAGTTTTATGTGAACAGATCAACTCCTTCCCACCCATACCGAAACTGCAGCCATATACTTGGGAAAAAATACTACCTGAACCGATAGTCCCATTCGGACCGGATCTATTTTCATGACGTCAGCCTGTATTCCACTTATCTTCAAAACATTCTCGATGAGTTGCATCATTTTGTATTTGTTCTTATGCGATATTTTAAACTGGTAAGGATGTGACGGTATTCTAGTGAAGCATAGCATAGGCTTATATTAATCGTTTGTAATATGCGAAAAATCGATTATCTCGTTGAAAATTATTTATTCGATTACAATGCTTAATGCATTACAGGTAGAAAATGTTGAACATTGGAATCTCAATAAACTCAATAAACTTTTCGAATGCCCATGTAAGGATATTGAAAATCAAAAAAAGATAAAAAAATGCTCCAAGTATGCAGGTTGTGTGTGAGATACTGCTATGAAACGTTGAAACGACATCTGCTCTCTATAAAAACTGAAAAAATGAATTACAAAATCCTCCCGTCTCTCTACACAAATAAATTGGCGTCTATCGCCACTCTTTTCGCTGCACACTTTGTGCATGAGAACTTCTTCAGTTTAAAGGAGATTTTATAATTCTTTATACTATAATAAATATGGCAGTCGGCTACGGATATTATATAGCTCAACAAATTGTAAGTTTTTTTCCAGGGTATTACATGTTAGATTTATAAATTGTCCAATTGCGGAGCATACAGTTTAACTAATAAGGCGATGAGTAATGTATGTCAATCAACGAAACTTGATAACATTTATTTTTATACATTTCGTTATTAATTAGTCAATTTGGAATTTGATTTAGAATATAATTTTCTACATTCCTAACCTAACCTAACTCAAAAGGAAGACTTCAAAGGCGGTGCTAATTTATTCAATTGGCTTTATTTACAAATGTTGGAACTGAACATTACAATATTTATATAAAATTACTATTCAATTATCGCACACAATGTTAACAAGTAGTAGAACCGCATGTACATAGCTGTTTATTTTCAGACGCACTTAGAATCTATTGTAGGCTCTTCCAATTTAGAGATGACTTGAACGATACCATCGTCTACGGACTTTGGAGTCATCGCCTCTGGTTTCGACAAGCAAAATCTCTTCGATCGTTGAGTAAAAAACCGAACACCTGTTCTGGGTCTTGCTTCGCTGTCTTCCATCTTTCTTTTCGCCGGCCGTGGACTGAGTATCGACGTACTCTCCGGAGTAAAGTAGGCAACTTCCGTAACAGGGTTGAAAGTCACGCGTTTTCGGGAATCCATGAGGAACTTCAGTAGCTGTTGTTAGCGCCGTACGTTGAACTATCCTCTTCTGTTGTATACGAGTGACTGCTGCCGACAAACAACCTCCAGTTTTATGTGAACAGATCAGCTCCTTCCCACCCTTACCGAAACTGCAGCCATATACTTGGGAAAAAAATACTACCTGAACCGATAGTCCCTTTCGGACCGGATCTATTTTCATGACGTTAGCCTGTTTTCCACTTATCTTCAAAACATTCTCGATGAGTTGCATCATTTTGTATTTGTTCTTATGCGATATTTTAAATTGGTAAGGATGTGACGGTATACTAGTGAAGCATAGCATAGGCTTATATTAATCGTTTGTAATATGCGAAAAATCGATTATCTCGTTGAAAATTATTTATTCGATTACAATGCTTAATGCATTACACGTAGAAAATCTTGAACATTGGAATCTCAATAAACTCAATAAACATTTCGAATGCCCATGTAAGGATATTGAAAATCAAAAAAAGATAAAAAAATGCTCCAAGTATGCAGGTTGTGTGTGAGATACTGCTATGAAACGTTGAAACGACATCTGCTCTCTATAAAAACTGAAAAAATGAATTACAAAATCCTCCCGTCTCTCTACACAAATAAATTGGCGTCTATCGCCACTCTTTTGGCTGCACACTTTGTGCATGAGAACTTCTTCAGTTTAAAGGAGATTTTATAATTCTTTATACTATAATAAATATGGCAGTCGGCTACGGATATTATATAGCTCAGCAAATTGTAAGTTTTTTTCCAGGGTATTACATGTTAGATTTATAAATTGTCCAATTGCAGAGCATATATTTTAACTAATAAGGCGATGAGTAATATAAGTCAATCAACGAAACTTGATAACATTTATTTTTATACACTTCCTTATTAATTAGTCAATTTGGAATTTGATTTAGAATATAATTTTCTACATTCCTAACCTAACCTAACTCAAAAGGAAGACTTCAAAGGCGGTGCTAATTTATTCAATTGGCTTTATTTACAAATGTTGGAACTGAATATTACAATATTTATATAAAATTACTATTCAATTATCGCACACAATGTTAACAAGTAGTAGAACCGCATGTACATAGCTGTTTATTTTCAGACGCACTTAGAATCTATTGTAGGCTCTTCCAATTTAGAGATGACTTGAACGATACCATCGTCTACGGACTTTGGAGTCATCGCCTCTGGTTTCGACAAGCAAAATCTCTTCGATCGTTGAGTAAAAAACCGAACACCTGTTCTGGGTCTTGCTTCGCTGTCTTCCATCTTTCTTTTCGCCGGCCGTGGACTGAGTATCGACGTACTCTCCGGAGTAAAGTAGGCAACTTCCGTAACAGGGTTGAAAGTCACGCGTTTTCGGGAATCCATGAGGAACTTCAGTAGCTGTTGTTAGCGCCGTACGTTGAACTATCCTCTTCTGTTGTATACGAGTGACTAATGCCGACAAACAACCTCCAGTTTTATGTGAACAGATCAGCTCCTTCCCACCCTTACCGAAACTGCACCCATATACTTGGGAAAAAAATACTACCTGAACCGATAGTCCCTTTCGGACCGGATCTATTTTCATGACGTTAGCCTGTTTTCCACTTATCTTCAAAACATTCTCGATGAGTTGCATCATTTTGTATTTGTTCTTATGCGATATTTTAAACTGGTAAGGATGTGACGGTATACTAGTGAAGCATAGCATAGGCTTATATTAATCGTTTGTAATATGCGAAAAATCGATTATCTCGTTGAAAATTATTTATTCGATTACAATGCTTAATGCATTACAGGTAGAAAATCTTGAACATTGGAATCTCAATAAACTCAATAAACTTTTCGAATGCCCATGTAAGGATATTGAAAATCAAAAAAAGATAAAAAAATGCTCCAAGTATGCAGGTTGTGTGTGAGATACTGCTATGAAACGTTGAAACGACATCTGCTCTCTATAAAAACTGAAAAAATGAATTACAAAATCCTCCCGTCTCTCTACACAAATAAATTGGCGTCTATCGCCACTCTTTTGGCTGCACACTTTGTGCATGAGAACTTCTTCAGTTTAAAGGAGATTTTATAATTCTTTATACTATAATAAATATGGCAGTCGGCTACGGATATTATATAGCTCAGCAAATTGTAAGTTTTTTTCCAGGGTATTACATGTTAGATTTATAAATTGTCCAATTGCAGAGCATATATTTTAACTAATAAGGCGATGAGTAATATAAGTCAATCAACGAAACTTGATAACATTTATTTTTATACATTTCGTTATTAATTAGTCAATTTGGAATTTGATTAAGAATATAATTTTCTACATTCCTAACCTAACCTAACTCAAAAGGAAGACTTCAAAGGCGGTGCTAATTTATTCAATTGGCTTTATTTACAAATGTTGGAACTGAATATTACAATATTTATATAAAATTACTATTCAATTATCGCACACAATGTTAACAAGTAGTAGAACCGCATGTACATAGCTGTTTATTTTCAGCCGCACTTAGAATCTATTGTAGGCTCTTCCAATTTAGAGATGACTTGAACGATACCATCGTCTACGGACTTTGGAGTCATCGCCTCTGGTTTCGACAAGCAAAATCTCTTCGATCGTTGAGTAAAAAACCGAACACCTGTTCTGGGTCTTGCTTCGCTGTCTTCCATCTTTCTTTTCGCCGGCCGTGGACTGAGTATCGACGTACTCTCCGGAGTAAAGTAGGCAACTTCCGTAACAGGGTTGAAAGTCACGCGTTTTCGGGAATCCATGAGGAACTTCAGTAGCTGTTGTTAGCGCCGTACGTTGAACTATCCTCTTCTGTTGTATACGAGTGACTGATGCCGACAAACAACCTCCAGTTTTATGTGAACAGATCAGCTCCTTCCCACCCTTACCGAAACTGCAGCCATATACTTGGGAAAAAAATACTACCTGAACCGATAGTCCCTTTCGGACCGGATCTATTTTCATGACGTTAGCCTGTTTTCCACTTATCTTCAAAACATTCTCGATGAGTTGCATCATTTTGTATTTGTTCTTATGCGATATTTTAAACTGGTAAGGATGTGACGGTATACTAGTGAAGCATAGCATAGGCTTATATTAATCGTTTGTAATATGCGAAAAATCGATTATCTCGTTGAAAATTATTTATTCGATTACAATGCTTAATGCATTACAGGTAGAAAATGTTGAACATTGGAATCTCAATAAACTCAATAAACTTTTCGAATGCCCATGTAAGGATATTGAAAATCAAAAAAAGATAAAAAAATGCTCCAAGTATGCAGGTTGTGTGTGAGATACTGCTATGAAACGTTGAAACGACATCTGCTCTCTATAAAAACTGAAAAAATGAATTACAAAATCCTCCCGTCTCTCTACACAAATAAATTGGCGTCTATCGCCACTCTTTTGGCTGCACACTTTGTGCATGAGAACTTCTTCAGTTTAAAGGAGATTTTATAATTCTTTATACTATAATAAATATGGCAGTCGGCTACGGATATTATATAGCTCAGCAAATTGTAAGTTTTTTTCCAGGGTATTACATGTTAGATTTATAAATTGTCCAATTGCAGAGCATATATTTTAACTAATAAGGCGATGAGTAATATAAGTCAATCAACGAAACTTGATAACATTTATTTTGATACATTTCGTTATTAATTAGTCAATTTGGAATTTGATTTAGAATATAATTTTCTACATTCCTAACCTAACCTAACTCAAAAGGAAGACTTCAAAGGCGGTGCTAATTTATTCAATTGGCTTTATTTACAAATGTTGGAACTGAACATTACAATATTTATATAAAATTACTATTCAATTATCGCACACAATGTTAACAAGTAGTAGAACCGCATGTACAATGCTGTTTATTTTCAGACGCACTTAGAATCTATTGTAGGCTCTTCCAATTTAGAGATGACTTGAACGATAACATCGTCTACGGGCTTTGGAGTAATCGCCTCTGGTTTCGACAAGCAAAATCTCTTCGATCGTTGAGTAAAAAACCGAACACCTGTTCTGGGTCTTGCTTCGCTGTCTTCCATCTTTCTTTTCGCCGGCCGTGGACTGAGTATCGACGTACTCTCCGGAGTAAAGTAGGCAACTTCCGTAACAGGGTTGAAAGTCACGCGTTTTCGGGAATCCATGAGGAACTTCAGTAGCTGTTGTTAGCGCCGTACGTTGAACTATCCTCTTCTGTTGTATACGAGTGACTGCTGCCGACAAACAACCTCCAGTTTTATGTGAACAGATCAGCTCCTTCCCACCCTTACCGAAACTGCAGCCATATACTTGGGAAAAAAATACTACCTGAACCGATAGTCCCTTTCGGACCGGATCTATTTTCATGACGTCAGCCTGTTTTCCACTTATCTTCAAAACATTCTCGATGAGTTGCATCATTTTGTATTTGTTCTTATGCGATATTTTAAACTGGTAAGGATGTGACGGTATTCTAGTGAAGCATAGCATAGGCTTATATTAATCGTTTGTAATATGCGAAAAATCGATTATCTCGTTGAAAATTATTTATTCGATTACAATGCTTAATGCATTACAGGTAGAAAATGTTGAACATTGGAATCTCAATAAACTCAATAAACTTTTCGAATGCCCATGTAAGGATATTGAAAATCAAAAAAAGATAAAAAAATGCTCCAAGTATGCAGGTTGTGTGTGAGATACTGCTATGAAACGTTGAAACGACATCTGCTCTCTATAAAAACTGAAAAAATGAATTACAAAATCCTCCCGTCTCTCTACACAAATAAATTGGCGTCTATCGCCACTCTTTTGGCTGCACACTTTGTGCATGAGAACTTCTTCAGTTTAAAGGAGATTTTATAATTCTTTATACTATAATAAATATGGCAGTCGGCTACGGATATTATATAGCTCAGCAAATTGTAAGTTTTTTTCCAGGGTATTACATGTTAGATTTATAAATTGTCCAATTGCAGAGCATATATTTTAACTAATAAGGCGATGAGTAATATAAGTCAATCAACGAAACTTGATAACATTTATTTTTATACACTTCCTTATTAATTAGTCAATTTGGAATTTGATTTAGAATATAATTTTCTACATTCCTAACCTAACCTAACTCAAAAGGAAGACTTCAAAGGCGGTGCTAATTTATTCAATTGGCTTTATTTACAAATGTTGGAACTGAACATTACAATATTTATATAAAATTACTATTCAATTATCGCACACAATGTTAACAAGTAGTAGAACCGCATGTACATAGCTGTTTATTTTCAGACGCACATAGAATCTATTGTAGGCTCTTCCAATTTAGAGATGACTTGAACGATACCATCGTCTACGGACTTTGGAGTCATCGCCTCTGGTTTCGACAAGCAAAATCTCTTCGATCGTTGAGTAAAAAACCGAACACCTGTTCTGGGTCTTGCTTCGCTGTCTTCCATCTTTCTTTTCGCCGGCCGTGGACTGAGTATCGACGTACTCTCCGGAGTAAAGTAGGCAACTTCCGTAACAGGGTTGAAAGTCACGCGTTTTCGGGAATCCATGAGGAACTTCAGTAGCTGTTGTTAGCGCCGTACGTTGAACTATCCTCTTCTGTTGTATACGAGTGACTGCTGCCGACAAACAACCTCCAGTTTTATGTGAACAGATCAGCTCCTTCCCACC
Source organism: Trichopria drosophilae (assembly GCA_030407085.1). Lineage (NCBI taxonomy): Eukaryota > Metazoa > Arthropoda > Insecta > Hymenoptera > Diapriidae > Trichopria > Trichopria drosophilae. The sequence goes on along the minus strand of JAQOWT010000122.1, from coordinate 39,338 downwards.
CTTACCGAAACTGCAGCCATATACTTGGGAAAAAAATACTACCTGAACCGATAGTCCCTTTCGGACCGGATCTATTTTCATGACGTTAGCCTGTTTTCCACTTATCTTCAAAACATTCTCGATGAGTTGCATCATTTTGTATTTGTTCTTATGCGATATTTTAAACTGGTAAGGATGTGACGGTATACTAGTGAAGCATAGCATAGGCTTATATTAATCGTTTGTAATATGCGAAAAATCGATTATCTCGTTGAAAATTATTTATTCGATTACAATGCTTAATGCATTACAGGTAGAAAATCTTGAACATTGGAATCTCAATAAACTCAATAAACTTTTCGAATGCCCATGTAAGGATATTGAAAATCAAAAAAAGATAAAAAAATGCTCCAAGTATGCAGGTTGTGTGTGAGATACTGCTATGAAACGTTGAAACGACATCTGCTCTCTATAAAAACTGAAAAAATGAATTACAAAATCCTCCCGTCTCTCTACACAAATAAATTGGCGTCTATCGCCACTCTTTTGGCTGCACACTTTGTGCATGAGAACTTCTTCAGTTTAAAGGAGATTTTATAATTCTTTATACTATAATAAATATGGCAGTCGGCTACGGATATTATATAGCTCAGCAAATTGTAAGTTTTTTTCCAGGGTATTACATGTTAGATTTATAAATTGTCCAATTGCAGAGCATATATTTTAACTAATAAGGCGATGAGTAATATAAGTCAATCAACGAAACTTGATAACATTTATTTTTATACACTTCCTTATTAATTAGTCAATTTGGAATTTGATTTAGAATATAATTTTCTACATTCCTAACCTAACCTAACTCAAAAGGAAGACTTCAAAGGCGGTGCTAATTTATTCAATTGGCTTTATTTACAAATGTTGGAACTGAATATTACAATATTTATATAAAATTACTATTCAATTATCGCACACAATGTTAACAAGTAGTAGAACCGCATGTACATAGCTGTTTATTTTCAGACGCACTTAGAATCTATTGTAGGCTCTTCCAATTTAGAGATGACTTGAACGATACCATCGTCTACGGACTTTGGAGTCATCGCCTCTGGTTTCGACAAGCAAAATCTCTTCGATCGTTGAGTAAAAAACCGAACACCTGTTCTGGGTCTTGCTTCGCTGTCTTCCATCTTTCTTTTCGCCGGCCGTGGACTGAGTATCGACGTACTCTCCGGAGTAAAGTAGGCAACTTCCGTAACAGGGTTGAAAGTCACGCGTTTTCGGGAATCCATGAGGAACTTCAGTAGCTGTTGTTAGCGCCGTACGTTGAACTATCCTCTTCTGTTGTATACGAGTGACTAATGCCGACAAACAACCTCCAGTTTTATGTGAACAGATCAGCTCCTTCCCACCCTTACCGAAACTGCACCCATATACTTGGGAAAAAAATACTACCTGAACCGATAGTCCCTTTCGGACCGGATCTATTTTCATGACGTTAGCCTGTTTTCCACTTATCTTCAAAACATTCTCGATGAGTTGCATCATTTTGTATTTGTTCTTATGCGATATTTTAAACTGGTAAGGATGTGACGGTATACTAGTGAAGCATAGCATAGGCTTATATTAATCGTTTGTAATATGCGAAAAATCGATTATCTCGTTGAAAATTATTTATTCGACTACAATGCTTAATGCATTACAGGTAGAAAATCTTGAACATTGGAATCTCAATAAACTCAATAAACTTTTCGAATGCCCATGTAAGGATATTGAAAATCAAAAAAAGATAAAAAAATGCTCCAAGTATGCAGGTTGTGTGTGAGATACTGCTATGAAACGTTGAAACGACATCTGCTCTCTATAAAAACTGAAAAAATGAATTACAAAATCCTCCCGTCTCTCTACACAAATAAATTGGCGTCTATCGCCACTCTTTTGGCTGCACACTTTGTGCATGAGAACTTCTTCAGTTTAAAGGAGATTTTATAATTCTTTATACTATAATAGATATGGCAGTCGGCTACGGATATTATATAGCTCAGCAAATTGTAAGTTTTTTTCCAGGGTATTACATGTTAGATTTATAAATTGTCCAATTGCAGAGCATATATTTTAACTAATAAGGCGATGAGTAATATAAGTCAATCAACGAAACTTGATAACATTTATTTTTATACACTTCCTTATTAATTAGTCAATTTGGAATTTGATTTAGAATATAATTTTCTACATTCCTAACCTAACCTAACTCAAAAGGAAGACTTCAAAGGCGGTGCTAATTTATTCAATTGGCTTTATTTACAAATGTTGGAACTGAACATTACAATATTTATATAAAATTACTATTCAATTATCGCACACAATGTTAACAAGTAGTAGAACCGCATGTACATAGCTGTTTATTTTCAGACGCACATAGAATCTATTGTAGGCTCTTCCAATTTAGAGATGACTTGAACGATACCATCGTCTACGGACTTTGGAGTCATCGCCTCTGGTTTCGACAAGCAAAATCTCTTCGATCGTTGAGTAAAAAACCGAACACCTGTTCTGGGTCTTGCTTCGCTGTCTTCCATCTTTCTTTTCGCCGGCCGTGGACTGAGTATCGACGTACTCTCCGGAGTAAAGTAGGCAACTTCCGTAACAGGGTTGAAAGTCACGCGTTTTCGGGAATCCATGAGGAACTTCAGTAGCTGTTGTTAGCGCCGTACGTTGAACTATCCTCTTCTGTTGTATACGAGTGACTGATGCCGACAAACAACCTCCAGTTTTATGTGAACAGATCAGCTCCTTCCCACCCTTACCGAAACTGCAGCCATATACTTGGGAAAAAAATACTACCTGAACCGATAGTCCCTTTCGGACCGGATCTATTTTCATGACGTTAGCCTGTTTTCCACTTATCTTCAAAACATTCTCGATGAGTTGCATCATTTTGTATTTGTTCTTATGCGATATTTTAAACTGGTAAGGATGTGACGGTATACTAGTGAAGCATAGCATAGGCTTATATTAATCGTTTGTAATATGCGAAAAATCGATTATCTCGTTGAAAATTATTTATTCGATTACAATGCTTAATGCATTACAGGTAGAAAATGTTGAACATTGGAATCTCAATAAACTCAATAAACTTTTCGAATGCCCATGTAAGGATATTGAAAATCAAAAAAAGATAAAAAAATGCTCCAAGTATGCAGGTTGTGTGTGAGATACTGCTATGAAACGTTGAAACGACATCTGCTCTCTATAAAAACTGAAAAAATGAATTACAAAATCCTCCCGTCTCTCTACACAAATAAATTGGCGTCTATCGCCACTCTTTTGGCTGCACACTTTGTGCATGAGAACTTCTTCAGTTTAAAGGAGATTTTATAATTCTTTATACTATAATAAATATGGCAGTCGGCTACGGATATTATATAGCTCAGCAAATTGTAAGTTTTTTTCCAGGGTATTACATGTTAGATTTATAAATTGTCCAATTGCAGAGCATATATTTTAACTAATAAGGCGATGAGTAATATAAGTCAATCAACGAAACTTGATAACATTTATTTTGATACATTTCGTTATTAATTAGTCAATTTGGAATTTGATTTAGAATATAATTTTCTACATTCCTAACCTAACCTAACTCAAAAGGAAGACTTCAAAGGCGGTGCTAATTTATTCAATTGGCTTTATTTACAAATGTTGGAACTGAACATTACAATATTTATATAAAATTACTATTCAATTATCGCACACAATGTTAACAAGTAGTAGAACCGCATGTACATAGCTGTTTATTTTCAGACGCACTTAGAATCTATTGTAGGCTCTTCCAATTTAGAGATGACTTGAACGATACCATCGTCTACGGGCTTTGGAGTCATCGCCTCTGGTTTCGACAAGCAAAATCTCTTCGATCGTTGAGTAAAAAACCGAACACCTGTTCTGGGTCTTGCTTCGCTGTCTTCCATCTTTCTTTTCGCCGGCCGTGGACTGAGTATCGACGTACTCTCCGGAGTAAAGTAGGCAACTTCCGTAACAGGGTTGAAAGTCACGCGTTTTCGGGAATCCATGAGGAACTTCAGTAGCTGTTGTTAGCGCCGTACGTTGAACTATCCTCTTCTGTTGTATACGAGTGACTGCTGCCGACAAACAACCTCCAGTTTTATGTGAACAGATCAGCTCCTTCCCACCCTTACCGAAACTGCAGCCATATACTTGGGAAAAAAATACTACCTGAACCGATAGTCCCTTTCGGACCGGATCTATTTTCATGACGTCAGCCTGTTTTCCACTTATCTTCAAAACATTCTCGATGAGTTGCATCATTTTGTATTTGTTCTTATGCGATATTTTAAACTGGTAAGGATGTGACGGTATTCTAGTGAAGCATAGCATAGGCTTATATTAATCGTTTGTAATATGCGAAAAATCGATTATCTCGTTGAAAATTATTTATTCGATTACAATGCTTAATGCATTACAGGTAGAAAATGTTGAACATTGGAATCTCAATAAACTCAATAAACTTTTCGAATGCCCATGTAAGGATATTGAAAATCAAAAAAAGATAAAAAAATGCTCCAAGTATGCAGGTTGTGTGTGAGATACTGCTATGAAACGTTGAAACGACATCTGCTCTCTATAAAAACTGAAAAAATGAATTACAAAATCCTCCCGTCTCTCTACACAAATAAATTGGCGTCTATCGCCACTCTTTTCGCTGCACACTTTGTGCATGAGAACTTCTTCAGTTTAAAGGAGATTTTATAATTCTTTATACTATAATAAATATGGCAGTCGGCTACGGATATTATATAGCTCAACAAATTGTAAGTTTTTTTCCAGGGTATTACATGTTAGATTTATAAATTGTCCAATTGCAGAGCATATATTTTAACTAATAAGGCGATGAGTAATATAAGTCAATCAACGAAACTTGATAACATTTATTTTTATACATTTCGTTATTAATTAGTCAATTTGGAATTTGATTTAGAATATAATTTTCTACATTCCTAACCTAACCTAACTCAAAAGGAAGACTTCAAAGGCGGTGCTAATTTATTCAATTGGCTTTATTTACAAATGTTGGAACTGAACATTACAATATTTATATAAAATTACTATTCAATTATCGCACACAATGTTAACAAGTAGTAGAACCGCATGTACATAGCTGTTTATTTTCAGACGCACTTAGAATCTATTGTAGGCTCTTCCAATTTAGAGATGACTTGAACGATACCATCGTCTACGGACTTTGGAGTCATCGCCTCTGGTTTCGACAAGCAAAATCTCTTCGATCGTTGAGTAAAAAACCGAACACCTGTTCTGGGTCTTGCTTCGCTGTCTTCCATCTTTCTTTTCGCCGGCCGTGGACTGAGTATCGACGTACTCTCCGGAGTAAAGTAGGCAACTTCCGTAACAGGGTTGAAAGTCACGCGTTTTCGGGAATCCATGAGGAACTTCAGTAGCTGTTGTTAGCGCCGTACGTTGAACTATCCTCTTCTGTTGTATACGAGTGACTGCTGCCGACAAACAACCTCCAGTTTTATGTGAACAGATCAGCTCCTTCCCACCCTTACCGAAACTGCAGCCATATACTTGGGAAAAAAATACTACCTGAACCGATAGTCCCTTTCGGACCGGATCTATTTTCATGACGTCAGCCTGTTTTCCACTTATCTTCAAAACATTCTCGATGAGTTGCATCATTTTGTATTTGTTCTTATGCGATATTTTAAACTGGTAAGGATGTGACGGTATACTAGTGAAGCATAGCATAGGCTTATATTAATCGTTTGTAATATGCGAAAAATCGATTATCTAGTTGAAAATTATTTATTCGATTACAATGCTCAATGCATTACAGGTAGAAAATGTTGAACATTGGAATCTCAATAAACTCAATAAACTTTTCGAATGCCCATGTAAGGATATTGAAAATCAAAAAAAGATAAAAAAATGCTCCAAGTATGCAGGTTGTGTGTGAGATACTGCTATGAAACGTTGAAACGACATCTGCTCTCTATAAAAACTGAAAAAATGAATTACAAAATCCTCCCGTCTCTCTACACAAATAAATTGGCGTCTATCGCCACTCTTTTCGCTGCACACTTTGTGCATGAGAACTTCTTCAGTTTAAAGGAGATTTTATAATTCTTTATACTATAATAAATATGGCAGTCGGCTACGGATATTATATAGCTCAGCAAATTGTAAGTTTTTTTCCAGGGTATTACATGTTAGATTTATAAATTGTCCAATTGCAGAGCATATATTTTAACTAATAAGGCGATGAGTAATATAAGTCAATCAACGAAACTTGATAACATTTATTTTTATACACTTCCTTATTAATTAGTCAATTTGGAATTTGATTTAGAATATAATTTTCTACATTCCTAACCTAACCTAACTCAAAAGGAAGACTTCAAAGGCGGTGCTAATTTATTCAATTGGCTTTATTTACAAATGTTGGAACTGAACATTACAATATTTATATAAAATTACTATTCAATTATCGCACACAATGTTAACAAGTAGTAGAACCGCATGTACATAGCTGTTTATTTTCAGACGCACATAGAATCTATTGTAGGCTCTTCCAATTTAGAGATGACTTGAACGATACCATCGTCTACGGACTTTGGAGTCATCGCCTCTGGTTTCGACAAGCAAAATCTCTTCGATCGTTGAGTAAAAAACCGAACACCTGTTCTGGGTCTTGCTTCGCTGTCTTCCATCTTTCTTTTCGCCGGCCGTGGACTGAGTATCGACGTACTCTCCGGAGTAAAGTAGGCAACTTCCGTAACAGGGTTGAAAGTCACGCGTTTTCGGGAATCCATGAGGAACTTCAGTAGCTGTTGTTAGCGCCGTACGTTGAACTATCCTCTTCTGTTGTATACGAGTGACTGATGCCGACAAACAACCTCCAGTTTTATGTGAACAGATCAGCTCCTTCCCACCCTTACCGAAACTGCAGCCATATACTTGGGAAAAAAATACTACCTGAACCGATAGTCCCTTTCGGACCGGATCTATTTTCATGACGTTAGCCTGTTTTCCACTTATCTTCAAAACATTCTCGATGAGTTGCATCATTTTGTATTTGTTCTTATGCGATATTTTAAACTGGTAAGGATGTGACGGTATACTAGTGAAGCATAGCATAGGCTTATATTAATCGTTTGTAATATGCGAAAAATCGATTATCTCGTTGAAAATTATTTATTCGATTACAATGCTTAATGCATTACAGGTAGAAAATGTTGAACATTGGAATCTCAATAAACTCAATAAACTTTTCGAATGCCCATGTAAGGATATTGAAAATCAAAAAAAGATAAAAAAATGCTCCAAGTATGCAGGTTGTGTGTGAGATACTGCTATGAAACGTTGAAACGACATCTGCTCTCTATAAAAACTGAAAAAATGAATTACAAAATCCTCCCGTCTCTCTACACAAATAAATTGGCGTCTATCGCCACTCTTTTGGCTGCACACTTTGTGCATGAGAACTTCTTCAGTTTAAAGGAGATTTTATAATTCTTTATACTATAATAGATATGGCAGTCGGCTACGGATATTATATAGCTCAGCAAATTGTAAGTTTTTTTCCAGGGTATTACATGTTAGATTTATAAATTGTCCAATTGCAGAGCATATATTTTAACTAATAAGGCGATGAGTAATATAAGTCAATCAACGAAACTTGATAACATTTATTTTTATACACTTCCTTATTAATTAGTCAATTTGGAATTTGATTTAGAATATAATTTTCTACATTCCTAACCTAACCTAACTCAAAAGGAAGACTTCAAAGGCGGTGCTAATTTATTCAATTGGCTTTATTTACAAATGTTGGAACTGAACATTACAATATTTATATAAAATTACTATTCAATTATCGCACACAATGTTAACAAGTAGTAGAACCGCATGTACATAGCTGTTTATTTTCAGACGCACATAGAATCTATTGTAGGCTCTTCCAATTTAGAGATGACTTGAACGATACCATCGTCTACGGACTTTGGAGTCATCGCCTCTGGTTTCGACAAGCAAAATCTCTTCGATCGTTGAGTAAAAAACCGAACACCTGTTCTGGGTCTTGCTTCGCTGTCTTCCATCTTTCTTTTCGCCGGCCGTGGACTGAGTATCGACGTACTCTCCGGAGTAAAGTAGGCAACTTCCGTAACAGGGTTGAAAGTCACGCGTTTTCGGGAATCCATGAGGAACTTCAGTAGCTGTTGTTAGCGCCGTACGTTGAACTATCCTCTTCTGTTGTATACGAGTGACTGATGCCGACAAACAACCTCCAGTTTTATGTGAACAGATCAGCTCCTTCCCACCCTTACCGAAACTGCAGCCATATACTTGGGAAAAAAATACTACCTGAACCGATAGTCCCTTTCGGACCGGATCTATTTTCATGACGTTAGCCTGTTTTCCACTTATCTTCAAAACATTCTCGATGAGTTGCATCATTTTGTATTTGTTCTTATGCGATATTTTAAACTGGTAAGGATGTGACGGTATACTAGTGAAGCATAGCATAGGCTTATATTAATCGTTTGTAATATGCGAAAAATCGATTATCTCGTTGAAAATTATTTATTCGATTACAATGCTTAATGCATTACAGGTAGAAAATGTTGAACATTGGAATCTCAATAAACTCAATAAACTTTTCGAATGCCCATGTAAGGATATTGAAAATCAAAAAAAGATAAAAAAATGCTCCAAGTATGCAGGTTGTGTGTGAGATACTGCTATGAAACGTTGAAACGACATCTGCTCTCTATAAAAACTGAAAAAATGAATTACAAAATCCTCCCGTCTCTCTACACAAATAAATTGGCGTCTATCGCCACTCTTTTGGCTGCACACTTTGTGCATGAGAACTTCTTCAGTTTAAAGGAGATTTTATAATTCTTTATACTATAATAAATATGGCAGTCGGCTACGGATATTATATAGCTCAGCAAATTGTAAGTTTTTTTCCAGGGTATTACATGTTAGATTTATAAATTGTCCAATTGCAGAGCATATATTTTAACTAATAAGGCGATGAGTAATATAAGTCAATCAACGAAACTTGATAACATTTATTTTTATACATTTCGTTATTAATTAGTCAATTTGGAATTTGATTTAGAATATAATTTTCTACATTCCTAACCTAACCTAACTCAAAAGGAAGACTTCAAAGGCGGTGCTAATTTATTCAATTGGCTTTATTTACAAATGTTGGAACTGAACATTACAATATTTATATAAAATTACTATTCAATTATCGCACACAATGTTAACAAGTAGTAGAACCGCATGTACATAGCTGTTTATTTTCAGACGCACATAGAATCTATTGTAGGCTCTTCCAATTTAGAGATGACTTGAACGATACCATCGTCTACGGACTTTGGAGTCATCGCCTCTGGTTTCGACAAGCAAAATCTCTTCGATCGTTGAGTAAAAAACCGAACACCTGTTCTGGGTCTTGCTTCGCTGTCTTCCATCTTTCTTTTCGCCGGCCGTGGACTGAGTATCGACGTACTCTCCGGAGTAAAGTAGGCAACTTCCGTAACAGGGTTGAAAGTCACGCGTTTTCGGGAATCCATGAGGAACTTCAGTAGCTGTTGTTAGCGCCGTACGTTGAACTATCCTCTTCTGTTGTATACGAGTGACTGATGCCGACAAACAACCTCCAGTTTTATGTGAACAGATCAGCTCCTTCCCACCCTTACCGAAACTGCAGCCATATACTTGGGAAAAAAATACTACCTGAACCGATAGTCCCTTTCGGACCGGATCTATTTTCATGACGTTAGCCTGTTTTCCACTTATCTTCAAAACATTCTCGATGAGTTGCATCATTTTGTATTTGTTCTTATGCGATATTTTAAACTGGTAAGGATGTGACGGTATACTGGTGAAGCATAGCATAGGCTTATATTAATCGTTTGTAATATGCGAAAAATCGATTATCTCGTTGAAAATTATTTATTCGATTACAATGCTTAATGCATTACAGGTAGAAAATGTTGAACATTGGAATCTCAATAAACTCAATAAACTTTTCGAATGCCCATGTAAGGATATTGAAAATCAAAAAAAGATAAAAAAATGCTCCAAGTATGCAGGTTGTGTGTGAGATACTGCTATGAAACGTTGAAACGACATCTGCTCTCTATAAAAACTGAAAAAATGAATTACAAAATCCTCCCGTCTCTCTACACAAATAAATTGGCGTCTATCGCCACTCTTTTGGCTGCACACTTTGTGCATGAGAACTTCTTCAGTTTAAAGGAGATTTTATAATTCTTTATACTATAATAAATATGGCAGTCGGCTACGGATATTATATAGCTCAGCAAATTGTAAGTTTTTTTCCAGGGTATTACATGTTAGATTTATAAATTGTCCAATTGCAGAGCATATTTTAACTAATAAGGCGATGAGTAATATAAGTCAATCAACGAAACTTGATAACATTTATTTTTATACACTTCCTTATTAATTAGTCAATTTGGAATTTGATTTAGAATATAATTTTCTACATTCCTAACCTAACCTAACTCAAAAGGAAGACTTCAAAGGCGGTGCTAATTTATTCAATTGGCTTTATTTACAAATGTTGGAACTGAACATTACAATATTTATATAAAATTACTATTCAATTATCGCACACAATGTTAACAAGTAGTAGAACCGCATGTACATAGCTGTTTATTTTCAGACGCACATAGAATCTATTGTAGGCTCTTCCAATTTAGAGATGACTTGAACGATACCATCGTCTACGGACTTTGGAGTCATCGCCTCTGGTTTCGACAAGCAAAATCTCTTCGATCGTTGAGTAAAAAACCGAACACCTGTTCTGGGTCTTGCTTCGCTGTCTTCCATCTTTCTTTTCGCCGGCCGTGGACTGAGTATCGACGTACTCTCCGGAGTAAAGTAGGCAACTTCCGTAACAGGGTTGAAAGTCACGCGTTTTCGGGAATCCATGAGGAACTTCAGTAGCTGTTGTTAGCGCCGTACGTTGAACTATCCTCTTCTGTTGTATACGAGTGACTGATGCCGACAAACAACCTCCAGTTTTATGTGAACAGATCAGCTCCTTCCCACCCTTACCGAAACTGCAGCCATATACTTGGGAAAAAAATACTACCTGAACCGATAGTCCCTTTCGGACCGGATCTATTTTCATGACGTTAGCCTGTTTTCCACTTATCTTCAAAACATTCTCGATGAGTTGCATCATTTTGTATTTGTTCTTATGCGATATTTTAAACTGGTAAGGATGTGACGGTATACTAGTGAAGCATAGCATAGGCTTATATTAATCGTTTGTAATATGCGAAAAATCGATTATCTCGTTGAAAATTATTTATTCGATTACAATGCTTAATGCATTACAGGTAGAAAATGTTGAACATTGGAATCTCAATAAACTCAATAAACTTTTCGAATGCCCATGTAAGGATATTGAAAATCAAAAAAAGATAAAAAAATGCTCCAAGTATGCAGGTTGTGTGTGAGATACTGCTATGAAACGTTGAAACGACATCTGCTCTCTATAAAAACTGAAAAAATGAATTACAAAATCCTCCCGTCTCTCTACACAAATAAATTGGCGTCTATCGCCACTCTTTTCGCTGCACACTTTGTGCATGAGAACTTCTTCAGTTTAAAGGAGATTTTATAATTCTTTATACTATAATAAATATGGCAGTCGGCTACGGATATTATATAGCTCAACAAATTGTAAGTTTTTTTCCAGGGTATTACATGTTAGATTTATAAATTGTCCAATTGCAGAGCATATATTTTAACTAATAAGGCGATGAGTAATATAAGTCAATCAACGAAACTTGATAACATTTATTTTTATACATTTCTTTATTAATTAGTCAATTTGGAATTTGATTTAGAATATAATTTTCTACATTCCTAACCTAACCTAACTCAAAAGGAAGACTTCAAAGGCGGTGCTAATTTATTCAATTGGCTTTATTTACAAATGTTGGAACTGAACATTACAATATTTATATAAAATTACTATTCAATTATCGCACACAATGTTAACAAGTAGTAGAACCGCATGTACATAGCTGTTTATTTTCAGACGCACTTAGAATCTATTGTAGGCTCTTCCAATTTAGAGATGACTTGAACGATACCATCGTCTACGGACTTTGGAGTCATCGCCTCTGGTTTCGACAAGCAAAATCTCTTCGATCGTTGAGTAAAAAACTGAACACCAGTTCTGGGTCTTGCTTCGCTGTCTTCCATCTTTCTTTTCGCCGGCCGTGGACTGAGTATCGACGTACTCTCCGGAGTAAAGTAGGCAACTTCCGTAACAGGGTTGAAAGTCACGCGTTTTCGGGAATCCATGAGGAACTTCAGTAGCTGTTGTTAGCGCCGTACGTTGAACTATCCTCTTCTGTTGTATACGAGTGACTGCTGCCGACAAACAACCTCCAGTTTTATGTGAACAGATCAGCTCCTTCCCACCCTTACCGAAACTGCAGCCATATACTTGAGAAAAAAATACTACCTGAACCGATAGTCCCTTTCGGACCGTATCTATTTTCATGACGTCAGCCTGTTTTCCACTTATCTTCAAAACATTCTCGATGAGTTGCATCATTTTGTATTTGTTCTTATGCGATATTTTAAACTGGTAAGGATGTGACGGTATACTAGTGAAGCATAGCATAGGCTTATATTAATCGTTTGTAATATGCGAAAAATCGATTATCTCGTTGAAAATTATTTATTCGATTGCAATGCTTAATGCATTACAGGTAGAAAATGTTGAACATTGGAATCTCAATAAACTCAATAAACTTTTCGAATGCCCGTGTAAGGATATTGAAAATCAAAAAAAGATAAAAAAATGCTCCAAGTATGCAGGTTGTGTGTGAGATACTGCTATGAAACGTTGAAACGACATCTGCTCTCTATAAAAACTGAAAAAATGAATTACAAAATCCTCCCGTCTCTCTACACAAATAAATTGGCGTCTATCGCCACTCTTTTGGCTGCACACTTTGTGCATGAGAACTTCTTCAGTTTAAAGGAGATTTTATAATTCTTTATACTATAATAAATATGGCAGTCGGCTACGGATATTATATAGCTCAGCAAATTGTAAGTTTTTTTCCAGGGTATTACATGTTAGATTTATAAATTGTCCAATTGCAGAGCATATAGTTTAACTAATAAGGCGATGAGTAATATAAGTCAATCAACGAAACTTGATAACATTTATTTTTATACATTTCTTTATTAATTAGTCAATTTGGAATTTGATTTAGAATATAATTTTCTACATTCCTAACCTAACCTAACTCAAAAGGAAGACTTCAAAGGCGGTGCTAATTTATTCAATTGGCTTTATTTACAAATGTTGGAACTGAACATTACAATATTTATATAAAATTACTATTCAATTATCGCACACAATGTTAACAAGTAGTAGAACCGCATGTTCATAGATGTTTATTTTCAGACGCACTTAGAATCTATTGTAGGCTCTTCCAATTTAAAGATGACTTGAACGATACCATCGTCTACGGGCTTTGGAGTCATCGCCTCTGGTTTCGGCAAGCAAAATCTCTTCGATCGTTGAGTAAAAAACCGAACACCTGTTCTGGGTCTTGCTTCGCTGTCTTCCATCTTTCTTTTCGCCGGCCGTGGTCTGAGTATCGACGTACTCTCCGGAGTAAAGTAGGCAACTTCCGTAACAGGGTTGAAAGTCACGCGTTTTCGGGAATCCATGAGGAACTTCAGTAGCTGTTGTTAGCGCCGTACGTTGAACTATCCTCTTCTGTTGTATACGAGTGACTGCTGCCGACAAACAACCTCCAGTTTTATGTGAACAGATCAGCTCCTTCCCACCCTTACCGAAACTGCAGCCATATACTAGGGAAAAAAATACTACCTGAACCGATAGTCCCTTTCGGACCGGATCTATTTTCATGACCTCAGCCTGTTTTCCACTTATCTTCAAAACTTTCTCGATGAGTTGCATCATTTTGTATTTGTTCTTATGCGATATTTTAAACTGGTAAGGATGTGACGGTATACTGGTGAAGCATAGCATAGGCTTATATTAATCGTTTGTAATATGCGAAAAATCGATTATCTCGTTGAAAATTATTTATTCGATTACAATGCTTAATGCATTACAGGTAGAAAATGTTGAACATTGGAATCTCAATAAAATCAATAAACTTTTCGAATGCCCATGTAAAGATATTGAAAATCAAAAAAAGATAAAAAATGCTCCAAGTATGCAGGTTGTGTGTGAGATACTGCTATGAAACGTTGAAACGACATCTGCTCTCTATAAAAACTGAAAAAATGAATTACAAAATCTTCCCGTCTCTCTACACAAATAAATTGGCGTCTATCGCTACTCTTTTCGCTGCACACTTTGTGCATGGGAACTTCTTCAGTTTAAAGGAGATTTTTTAATTCTTTATACTATAATAAATATGGCAGTCGGCTACGGATATCATATAGCTCAACAAATTGTAAGTTTTTTTCCAGGGTATTACATGTTAGTTTAATAAATTGTCCAATTGCAGAGCATATATTTTAACTAATAAGGCGATGAGTAATATAAGTCAATCAACGAAACTTGATAACATTTATTTTTATACATTTCTTTATTAATTAGTCAATTTGGAATTTGATTTAGAATATAATTTTCTACATTCCTAACCTAACCTAACTCAAAAGGAAGACTTCAAAGGCGGTGCTAATTTATTCAATTGGCTTTATTTACAAATGTTGGAACTGAACATTACAATATTTATATAAAATTACTATTCAATTATCGCACACAATGTTAACAAGTAGTAGAACCGCATGTTCATAGCTGTTTATTTTCAGACGCACTTAGAATCTATTGTAGGCTCTTCCAATTTAGAGATGACTTGAACGATACCATCGTCTACGGGCTTTGGAGTCATCGCCTCTGGTTTCGACAAGCAAAATCTCTTCGATCGTTGAGTAAAAAACCGAACACCTGTTCTGGGTCTTGCTTCGCTGTCTTCCATCTTTCTTTTCGCCGGCCGTGGACTGAGTATCGACGTACTCTCCGGAGTAAAGTAGGCAACTTCCGTAACAGGGTTGAAAGTCACGCGTTTTCGGGAATCCATGAGGAACTTCAGTAGCTGTTGTTAGCGCCGTACGTTGAACTATCCTCTTCTGTTGTATACGAGTGACTAATGCCGACAAACAACCTCCAGTTTTATGTGAACAGATCAGCTCCTTCCCACCCTTACCGAAACTGCAGCCATATACTTGGGAAAAAAATACTACCTGAACCGATAGTCCCTTTCGGACCGGATCTATTTTCATGACGTTAGCCTGTTTTCCACTTATCTTCAAAACATTCTCGATGAGTTGCATCATTTTGTATTTGTTCTTATGCGATATTTTAAACTGGTAAGGATGTGACGGTATACTAGTGAAGCATAGCATAGGCTTATATTAATTGTTTGTAATATGCGAAAAATCGATTATCTCGTTGAAAATTATTTATTCGATTACAATGCTTAATGCATTACAGGTAGAAAATGTTGAACATTGGAATCTCAATAAACTCAATAAACTTTTCGAATGCCCATGTAAGGATATTGAAAATCAAAAAAAGATAAAAAAATGCTCCAGGTATGCAGGTTGTGTGTGAGATACTGCTATGAAACGTTGAAACGACATCTGCTCTCTATAAAAACTGAAAAAATGAATTACAAAATCCTCCCGTCTCTCTCTACACAAATAAATTGGCGTCTATCGCCACTCTTTTGGCTGCACACTTTGTGCATGAGAACTTCTTCAGTTTAAAGGAGATTTTATAATTCTTTATACTATAATAAATATGGCAGTCGGCTACGGATATTATATAGCTCAGCAAATTGTAAGTTTTTTTCCAGGGTATTACATGTTAGATTTATAAATTGTCCAATTGCAGAGCATATATTTTAACTAATAAGGCGATGAGTAATATAAGTCAATCAACGAAACTTGATAACATTTATTTTTATACACTTCCTTATTAATTAGTCAATTTGGAATTTGATTTAGAATATAATTTTCTACATTCCTAACCTAACCTAACTCAAAAGGAAGACTTCAAAGGCGGTGCTAATTTATTCAATTGGCTTTATTTACAAATGTTGGAACTGAACATTACAATATTTATATAAAATTACTATTCAATTATCGCACACAATGTTAACAAGTAGTAGAACCGCATGTACATAGCTGTTTATTTTCAGACGCACTTAGAATCTATTGTAGGCTCTTCCAATTTAGAGATGACTTGAACGATACCATCGTCTACGGACTTTGGAGTCATCGCCTCTGGTTTCGACAAGCAAAATCTCTTCGATCGTTGAGTAAAAAACCGAACACCTGTTCTGGGTCTTGCTTCGCTGTCTTCCATCTTTCTTGTCGCCGGCCGTGGACTGAGTATCGACGTACTCTCCGGAGTAAAGTAGGCAACTTCCGTAACAGGGTTGAAAGTCACTCGTTTTCGGGAATCCATGAGGATCTTCAGTAGCTGTTGTTAGCGCCGTACGTTGAACTATCCTCTTCTGTTGTATACGAGTGACTGCTGCCGACAAACAACCTCCAGTTTTATGTGAACAGATCAACTCCTTCCCACCCATACCGAAACTGCAGCCATATACTTGGGAAAAAAATACTACCTGAACCGATAGTCCCTTTCGGACCGGATCTATTTTCATGACGTTAGCCTGTTTTCCACTTATCTTCAAAACATTCTCGATGAGTTGCATCATTTTGTATTTGTTCTTATGCGATATTTTAAACTGGTAAGGATGTGACGGTATACTGGTGAAGCATAGCATAGGCTTATATTAATCGTTTGTAATATGCGAAAAATCGATTATCTCGTTGAAAATTATTTATTCGATTACAATGCTTAATGCATTACAGGTAGAAAATGTTGAACATTGGAATCTCAATAAACTCAATAAACTTTTCGAATGCCCATGTAAGGATATTGAAAATCAAAAAAAGATAAAAAAATGCTCCAAGTATGCAGGTTGTGTGTGAGATACTGCTATGAAACGTTGAAACGACATCTGCTCTCTATAAAAACTGAAAAAATGAATTACAAAATCCTCCCGTCTCTCTACACAAATAAATTGGCGTCTATCGCCACTCTTTTGGCTGCACACTTTGTGCATGAGAACTTCTTCAGTTTAAAGGAGATTTTATAATTCTTTATACTATAATAGATATGGCAGTCGGCTACGGATATTATATAGCTCAGCAAATTGTAAGTTTTTTTTCCAGGGTATTACATGTTAGATTTATAAATTGTCCAATTGCAGAGCATATATTTTAACTAATAAGGCGATGAGTAATATAAGTCAATCAACGAAACTTGATAACATTTATTTTTATACATTTCTTTATTAATTAGTCAATTTGGAATTTGATATAGAATATAATTTTCTACATTCCTAACCTAACCTAACTCAAAAGGAAGACTTCAAAGGCGGTGCTAATTTATTCAATTGGCTTTATTTACAAATGTTGGAACTGAACATTACAATATTTATATAAAATTACTATTCAATTATCGCACACAATGTTAACAAGTAGTAGAACCGCATGTACATAGCTGTTTATTTTCAGACGCACTTAGAATCTATTGTAGGCTCTTCCAATTTAGAGATGACTTGAACGATACCATCGTCTACGGACTTTGGAGTCATCGCCTCTGGTTTCGACAAGCAAAATCTCTTCGATCGTTGAGTAAAAAACCGAACACCTGTTCTGGGTCTTGCTTCGCTGTCTTCCATCTTTCTTTTCGCCGGCCGTGGACTGAGTATCGACGTACTCTCCGGAGTAAAGTAGGCAACTTCCGTAACAGGGTTGAAAGTCACGCGTTTTCGGGAATCCATGAGGAACTTCAGTAGCTGTTGTTAGCGCCGTACGTTGAACTATCCTCTTCTGTTGTATACGAGTGACTGCTGCCGACAAACAACCTCCAGTTTTATGTGAACAGATCAGCTCCTTCCCACCCTTAACGAAACTGCAGCCATATACTTGGGAAAAAAATACTACCTGAACCGATAGTCCCTTTCGGACCGGATCTATTTTCATGACGTTAGCCTGTTTTCCACTTATCTTCAAAACATTCTCGATGAGTTGCATCATTTTGTATTTGTTCTTATGCGATATTTTAAACTGGTATGGATGTGACGGTATACTAGTGAAGCATAGCATAGGCTTATATTAATCGTTTGTAATATGCGAAAAATCGATTATCTCGTTGAAAATTATTTATTCGATTGCAATGCTTAATGCATTACAGGTAGAAAATGTTGAACATTGGAATCTCAATAAACTCAATAAACTTTTCGAATGCCCATGTAAGGATATTGAAAATCAAAAAAAGATAAAAAAATGCTCCAAGTATGCAGGTTGTGTGTGAGATACTGCTATGAAACGTTGAAACGACATCTGCTCTCTATAAAAACTGAAAAAATGAATTACAAAATCCTCACCGTCTCTCTACACAAATAAATTGGCGTCTATCGCCACTCTTTTGGCTGCACACTTTGTGCATGAGAACTTCTTCAGTTTAAAGGAGATTTTATAATTCTTTATACTATAATAAATATGGCAGTCGGCTACGGATATTATATAGCTCAACAAATTGTAAGTTTTTTTCCAGGGTATTACATGTTAGATTTATAAATTGTCCAATTGCAGAGCATATATTTTAACTAATAAGGCGATGAGTAATATAAGTCAATCAACGAAACTTGATAACATTTATTTTTATACATTTCCTTATTCATTAGTCAATTTGGAATTTGATTTAGAATATAATTTTCTACATTCCTAACCTAACCTAACTCAAAAGGAAGACTTGAAAGGCGGTGCTAATTTATTCAATTGGCTTTATTTACAAATGTTGGAACTGAACATTACAATATTTATATAAAATTACTATTCAATTATCGCACACAATGTTAACAAGTAGTAGAACCGCATGTTCATAGCTGTTTATTTTCAGACGCACTTAGAATCTATTGTAGGCTCTTCCAATTTAGAGATGACTTGAACGATACCATCGTCTACGGGCTTTGGAGTCATCGCCTCTGGTTTCGACAAGCAAAATCTCTTCGATCGTTGAGTAAAAAACCGAACACCTGTTCTGGGTCTTGCTTCGCTGTCTTCCATCTTTCTTTTCGCCGGCCGTGGACTGAGTATCGACGTACTCTCCGGAGTAAAGTAGGCAACTTCCGTAACAGGGTTGAAAGTCACGCGTTTTCGGGAATCCATGAGGAACTTCAGTAGCTGTTGTTAGCGCCGTACTTTGAACTATCCTCTTCTGTTGTATACGAGTGACTGCTGCCGACAAACAACCTCCAGTTTTATGTGAACAGATCAGCTCCTTCCCACCCTTACCGAAACTGCAACCATATACTTGGGAAAAAAATACTACCTGAACCGATAGTCCCTTTCGGACCGGATCTATTTTCATGACGTCAGCCTGTTTTCCACTTATCTTCAAAACATTCTCGATGAGTTGCATCATTTTGTATTTGTTCCTATGCGATATTTTAAACTGGTAAGGATGTGACGGTATATTAGTGAAGCATAGCATAGGCTTATATTAATCGTTTGTAATATGCGAAAAATCGATTATCTCGTTGAAAATTATTTATTCGATTACAATGCTTAATGCATTACAGGTAGAAAATGTTGAACATTGGAATCTCAATAAACTCAATAAACTTTTCGAATGCCCATGTAAGGATATTGAAAATCAAAAAAAGATAAAAAAATGCTCCAAGTATGCAGGTTGTGTGTGAGATACTGCTATGAAACGTTGAAACGACATCTGCTCTCTGTAAAAACTGAAAAAATGAATTACAAAATCCTCACCGTCTCTCTACACAAATAAATTGGCGTCTATCGCCACTCTTTTGGCTGCACACTTTGTGCATGAGAACTTCTTCAGTTTAAAGGAGATTTTATAATTCTTTATACTATAATAAATATGGCAGTCGGCTACGGATATTATATAGCTCAGCAAATTGTAAGTTTTTTTCCAGGGTATTACATGTTAGATTTATAAATTGTCCAATTGCAGAGCATATAGTTTAACTAATAAGGCGATGAGTAATATAAGTCAATCAACGAAACTTGATAACATTTATTTTTATACATTTCTTTATTAATTAGTCAATTTGGAATTTGATTTAGAATATAATTTTCTACATTCCTAACCTAACCTAACTCAAAAGGAAGACTTCAAAGGCGGTGCTAATTTATTCAATTGGCTTTATTTACAAATGTTGGAACTGAACATTACAATATTTATATAAAATTACTATTCAATTATCGCACACAATGTTAACAAGTAGTAGAACCGCATGTTCATAGATGTTTATTTTCAGACGCACTTAGAATCTATTGTAGGCTCTTCCAATTTAAAGATGACTTGAACGATACCATCGTCTACGGGCTTTGGAGTCATCGCCTCTGGTTTCGGCAAGCAAAATCTCTTCGATCGTTGAGTAAAAAACCGAACACCTGTTCTGGGTCTTGCTTCGCTGTCTTCCATCTTTCTTTTCGCCGGCCGTGGTCTGAGTATCGACGTACTCTCCGGAGTAAAGTAGGCAACTTCCGTAACAGGGTTGAAAGTCACGCGTTTTCGGGAATCCATGAGGAACTTCAGTAGCTGTTGTTAGCGCCGTACGTTGAACTATCCTCTTCTGTTGTATACGAGTGACTGCTGCCGACAAACAACCTCCAGTTTTATGTGAACAGATCAGCTCCTTCCCACCCTTACCGAAACTGCAGCCATATACTAGGGAAAAAAATACTACCTGAACCGATAGTCCCTTTCGGACCGGATCTATTTTCATGACCTCAGCCTGTTTTCCACTTATCTTCAAAACTTTCTCGATGAGTTGCATCATTTTGTATTTGTTCTTATGCGATATTTTAAACTGGTAAGGATGTGACGGTGGTGAAGCATAGCATAGGCTTATATTAATCGTTTGTAATATGCGAAAAATCGATTATCTCGTTGAAAATTATTTATTCGATTACAATGCTTAATGCATTACAGGTAGAAAATGTTGAACATTGGAATCTCAATAAACTCAATAAACTTTTCGAATGCCCATGTAAGGATATTGAAAATCAAAAAAAGATAAAAAAATGCTCCAAGTATGCAGGTTGTGTGTGAGATACTGCTATGAAACGTTGAAACGACATCTGCTCTCTATAAAAACTGAAAAAATGAATTACAAAATCCTCCCGTCTCTCTACACAAATAAATTGGCGTCTATCGCCACTCTTTTCGCTGCACACTTTGTGCATGAGAACTTCTTCAGTTTAAAGGAAATTTTATCATTCTTTATACTATAATAAATATGGCAGTCGGCTACGGATATTATATAGCTCAACAAATTGTAAGTTTTTTTCCAGGGTATTACATGTTAGATTTATAAATTGTCCAATTGCGGAGCATACAGTTTAACTAATAAGGCGATGAGTAATGTATGTCAATCAACGAAACTTGATAACATTTATTTTGATACATTTCTTTATTAATTAGTCAATTTGGAATTTGATTTAGAATATAATTTTCTACATTCCTAACCTAACCTAACTCAAAAGGAAGACTTCAAAGGCGGTGCTAATTTATTCAATTGGCTTTATTTACAAATGTTGGAACTGAACATTACAATATTTATATAAAATTACTATTCAATTATCGCACACAATGTTAACAAGTAGTAGAACCGCATGTACAATGCTGTTTATTTTCAGACGCACTTAGAATCTATTGTAGGCTCTTCCAATTTAGAGATGACTTGAACGATACCATCGTCTACGGGCTTTGGAGTCATCGCATCTGGTTTCGACAAGCAAAATCTCTTCGATCGTTGAGTAAAAAACCGAACACCTGTTCTGGGTCTTGCTTCGCTGTCTTCCATCTTTCTTTTCGCCGGCCGTGGACTGAGTATCGACGTACTCTCCGGAGTAAAGTAGGCAACTTCCGTAACAGGGTTGAAAGTCACGCGTTTTCGGGAATCCATGAGGAACTTCAGTAGCTGTTGTTAGCGCCGTACGTTGAACTATCCTCTTCTGTTGTATACGAGTGACTGCTGCCGACAAACAACCTCCAGTTTTATGTGAACAGATCAGCTCCTTCCCACCCTTACCGAAACTGCAGCCATATACTAGGGAAAAAAATACTACCTGAACCGATAGTCCCTTTCGGACCGGATCTATTTTCATGACCTCAGCCTGTTTTCCACTTATCTTCAAAACATTCTCGATGAGTTGCATCATTTTGTATTTGTTCTTATGCGATATTTTAAACTGGTAAGGATGTGACGGTATACTAGTGAAGCATAGCATAGGCTTATATTAATCGTTTGTAATATGCGAAAAATCGATTATCTCGTTGAAAATTATTTATTCGATTACAATGCTTAATGCATTACAGGTAGAAAATGTTGAACATTGGAATCTCAATAAAATCAATAAACTTTTCGAATGCCCATGTAAAGATATTGAAAATCAAAAAAAGATAAAAAATGCTCCAAGTATGCAGGTTGTGTGTGAGATACTGCTATGAAACGTTGAAACGACATCTGCTCTCTATAAAAACTGAAAAAATGAATTACAAAATCTTCCCGTCTCTCTACACAAATAAATTGGCGTCTATCGCTACTCTTTTCGCTGCACACTTTGTGCATGGGAACTTCTTCAGTTTAAAGGAGATTTTTTAATTCTTTATACTATAATAAATATGGCAGTCGGCTACGGATATCATATAGCTCAACAAATTGTAAGTTTTTTTCCAGGGTATTACATGTTAGTTTAATAAATTGTCCAATTGCAGAGCATATATTTTAACTAATAAGGCGATGAGTAATGTATGTCAATCAACGAAACTTGATAACATTTATTTTTATACATTTCTTTATTAATTAGTCAATTTGGAATTTGATTTAGAATATAATTTTCTACATTCCTAACCTAACGTAACTCAAAAGGAAGACTTCAAAGGCGGTGCTAATTTATTCAATTGGCTTTATTTACAAATGTTGGAACTGAACATTACAATATTTATATAAAATTACTATTCAATTATCGCACACAATGTTAACAAAAAGTAGAACCGCATGTACAATGCTGTTTATTTTCAGACGCACTTAGAATCTATTGTAGGCTCTTCCAATTTAGAGATGACTTGAACGATACCATCGTCTACGGGCTTTGGAGTCATCGCCTCTGGTTTCGACAAGCAAAATCTCTTCGATCGTTGAGTAAAAAACCGAACACCTGTTCTGGGTCTTGCTTCGCTGTCTTCCATCTTTCTTTTCGCCGGCCGTGGACTGAGTATCGATGTACTCTCCGGAGTAAAGTAGGCAACTTCCGTAACAGGGTTGAAAGTCACGCGTTTTCGGGAATCCATGAGGAACTTCAGTAGCTGTTGTTAGCGCCGTACGTTGAACTATCCTCTTCTGTTGTATACGAGTGACTGCTGCCGACAAACAACCTCCAGTTTTATGTGAACAGATCAGCTCCTTCCCACCCTTACCGAAACTGCAGCCATATACTTGGGAAAAAATACTACCTGAACCGATAGTCCCTTTCGGACCGGATCTATTTTCATGACGTCAGCCTGTTTTCCACTTATCTTCAAAACATTCTCGGTGAGTTGCAACATTTTGTATTTGTTCTTATGCGATAATTTAAACTGGTAAGGATGTGACGGTATACTAGTGAAGCATAGCATAGGCTTATTTTAATCGTTTGTAATATGCGAAAAATCGATTATCTCGTTGAAAATTATTTATTCGATTGCAATGCTTAATGCATTACAGGTAGAAAATGTTGAACATTGGAATCTCAATAAACTCAATAAACTTTTCGAATCCCCATGAAAGGATATTGAAAATCAAAAAAAGATAAAAAAATGCTCCAAGTATGCAGGTTGTGTGTGAGATACTGCTATGAAACGTTGAAACGACATCTGCTCTCTATAAAAACTGAAAAAATGAATTACAAAATCCTCCCGTCTCTCTACACAAATAAATTGGCGTCTATCGCCACTCTTTTCGCTGCACACTTTGTGCATGAGAACTTCTTCAGTTTAAAGGAAATTTTATCATTCTTTATACTATAATAAATATGGCAGTCGGCTACGGATATTATATAGCTCAACAAATTGTAAGTTTTTTTCCAGGGTATTACATGTTAGATTTATAAATTGTCCAATTGCGGAGCATACAGTTTAACTAATAAGGCGATGAGTAATGTATGTCAATCAACGAAACTTGATAACATTTATTTTGATACATTTCTTTATTAATTAGTCAATTTGGAATTTGATTTAGAATATAATTTTCTACATTCCTAACCTAACCTAACTCAAAAGGAAGACTTCAAAGGCGGTGCTAATTTATTCAATTGGCTTTATTTACAAATGTTGGAACTGAACATTACAATATTTATATGAAATTACTATTCAATTATCGCACCCAATGTTAATAAGTAGTAGAACCGCATGTACATAGCTGTTTATTTTCTGACGGACTTAGAATCTATTGTAGGCTCTTCCAATTTA
This sequence comes from Trichopria drosophilae, assembly GCA_030407085.1. Lineage (NCBI taxonomy): Eukaryota > Metazoa > Arthropoda > Insecta > Hymenoptera > Diapriidae > Trichopria > Trichopria drosophilae. Next base: position 14,695 of record JAQOWT010000122.1, on the reverse strand, counting down.
GAGATGATTTGAACGATACCATCGTCTACGGATTTTGGAGTCATCGCCTCTGGTTTCGACAAGCAAAATCTCTTCGATCGTTGAGTAAAAAACCGAACACCTGTTCTGGGTCTTGCTTCGCTGTCTTCCATCTTTCTTTTCGCCGGCCGTGGACTGAGTATCTACGTACTCTCCGGAGTAAAGTAGGCCACTTCCGTAACAGGGTTGAAAGTCACGCGTTTTCGGGAATCCATGAGGAACTTCAGTAGCTGTTGTTAGCGCCGTACGTTGAACTATCCTCTTCTGTTGTATACGAGTGACTGCTGCCGACAAACAACCTCCAGTTTTATGTGAACAGATCAGCTCCTTCCCACCCTTAACGAAACTGCAGCCATATACTAGGGAAAAAAATACTACCTGAACCGATAGTCCCTTTCGGACCGGATCTATTTTCATGACCTCAGCCTGTTTTCCACTTATCTTCAAAACTTTCTCGATGAGTTGCATCATTTTGTATTTGTTCTTATGCGATATTTTAAACTGGTAAGGATGTGACGGTGGTGAAGCATAGCATAGGCTTATATTAATCGTTTGTAATATGCGAAAAATCGATTATCTCGTTGAAAATTATTTATTCGATTACAATGCTTAATGCATTACAGGTAGAAAATGTTGAACATTGGAATCTCAATAAAATCAATAAACTTTTCGAATGCCCATGTAAAGATATTGAAAATCAAAAAAAGATAAAAAATGCTCCAAGTATGCAGGTTGTGTGTGAGATACTGCTATGAAACGTTGAAACGACATCTGCTCTCTATAAAAACTGAAAAAATGAATTACAAAATCTTCCCGTCTCTCTACACAAATAAATTGGCGTCTATCGCTACTCTTTTCGCTGCACACTTTGTGCATGGGAACTTCTTCAGTTTAAAGGAGATTTTTTAATTCTTTATACTATAATAAATATGGCAGTCGGCTACGGATATCATATAGCTCAACAAATTGTAAGTTTTTTTCCAGGGTATTACATGTTAGTTTAATAAATTGTCCAATTGCAGAGCATATATTTTAACTAATAAGGCGATGAGTAATATAAGTCAATCAACGAAACTTGATAACATTTATTTTTATACATTTCCTTATTAATTAGTCAATTTGGAATTTGATTTAGAATATAATTTTCTACATTCCTAACCTAACCTAACTCAAAAGGAAGACTTCAAAGGCGGTGCTAATTTATTCAATTGGCTTTATTTACAAATGTTGGAACTGAACATTACAATATTTATATGAAATTACTATTCAATTATCGCACCCAATGTTAATAAGTAGTAGAACCGCATGTACATAGCTGTTTATTTTCTGACGGACTTAGAATCTATTGTAGGCTCTTCCAATTTAGAGATGATTTGAACGATACCATCGTCTACGGATTTTGGAGTCATCGCCTCTGGTTTCGACAAGCAAAATCTCTTCGATCGTTGAGTAAAAAACCGAACACCTGTTCTGGGTCTTGCTTCGCTGTCTTCCATCTTTCTTTTCGCCGGCCGTGGACTGAGTATCTACGTACTCTCCGGAGTAAAGTAGGCAACTTCCGTAACAGGGTTGAAAGTCACGCGTTTTCGGGAATCCATGAGGAACTTCAGTAGCTGTTGTGAGCGCCGTACGTTGAACTATCCTCTTCTGTTGTATACGAGTGACTGCTGCCGACAAACAACCTCCAGTTTTATGTGAACAGATCAGCTCCTTCCCACCCTTACCGAAACTGCAGCCATATACTAGGGAAAAAAATACTACCTGAACCGATAGTCCCTTTCGGACCGGATCTATTTTCATGACCTCAGCCTGTTTTCCACTTATCTTCAAAACTTTCTCGATGAGTTGCATCATTTTGTATTTGTTCTTATGCGATATTTTAAACTGGTAAGGATGTGACGGTGGTGAAGCATAGCATAGGCTTATATTAATCGTTTGTAATATGCGAAAAATCGATTATCTCGTTGAAAATTATTTATTCGATTACAATGCTTAATGCATTACAGGTAGAAAATGTTGAACATTGGAATCTCAATAAAATCAATAAACTTTTCGAATGCCCATGTAAAGATATTGAAAATCAAAAAAAGATAAAAAATGCTCCAAGTATGCAGGTTGTGTGTGAGATACTGCTATGAAACGTTGAAACGACATCTGCTCTCTATAAAAACTGAAAAAATGAATGACAAAATCTTCCCGTCTCTCTACACAAATAAATTGGCGTCTATCGCTACTCTTTTCGCTGCACACTTTGTGCATGGGAACTTCTTCAGTTTAAAGGAGATTTTTTAATTCTTTATACTATAATAAATATGGCAGTCGGCTACGGATATCATATAGCTCAACAAATTGTAAGTTTTTTTCCAGGGTATTACATGTTAGTTTAATAAATTGTCCAATTGCAGAGCATATATTTTAACTAATAAGGCGATGAGTAATATAAGTCAATCAACGAAACTTGATAACATTTATTTTTATACATTTCCTTATTAATTAGTCAATTTGGAATTTGATTTAGAATATAATTTTCTACATTCCTAACCTAACCTAACTCAAAAGGAAGACTTCAAAGGCGGTGCTAATTTATTCAATTGGCTTTATTTACAAATGTTGGAACTGAACATTACAATATTTATATGAAATTACTATTCAATTATCGCACCCAATGTTAATAAGTAGTAGAACCGCATGTACATAGCTGTTTATTTTCTGACGGACTTAGAATCTATTGTAGGCTCTTCCAATTTAGAGATGATTTGAACGATACCATCGTCTACGGATTTTGGAGTCATCGCCTCTGGTTTCGACAAGCAAAATCTCTTCGATCGTTGAGTAAAAAACCGAACACCTGTTCTGGGTCTTGCTTCGCTGTCTTCCATCTTTCTTTTCGCCGGCCGTGGACTGAGTATCTACGTACTCTCCGGAGTAAAGTAGGCCACTTCCGTAACAGGGTTGAAAGTCACGCGTTTTCGGGAATCCATGAGGAACTTCAGTAGCTGTTGTTAGCGCCGTACGTTGAACTATCCTCTTCTGTTGTATACGAGTGACTGCTGCCGACAAACAACCTCCAGTTTTATGTGAACAGATCAGCTCCTTCCCACCCTTAACGAAACTGCAGCCATATACTTGGGAAAAAAATACTACCTGAACCGATAGTCCCTTTCGGACCGGATCTATTTTCATGACGTTAGCCTGTTTTCCACTTATCTTCAAAACATTCTCGATGAGTTGCATCATTTTGTATTTGTTCTTATGCGATATTTTAAACTGGTATGGATGTGACGGTATACTAGTGAAGCATAGCATAGGCTTATATTAATCGTTTGTAATATGCGAAAAATCGATTATCTCGTTGAAAATTATTTATTCGATTGCAATGCTTAATGCATTACAGGTAGAAAATGTTGAACATTGGAATCTCAATAAACTCAATAAACTTTTCGAATGCCCATGTAAGGATATTGAAAATCAAAAAAAGATAAAAAAATGCTCCAAGTATGCAGGTTGTGTGTGAGATACTGCTATGAAACGTTGAAACGACATCTGCTCTCTATAAAAACTGAAAAAATGAATTACAAAATCCTCACCGTCTCTCTACACAAATAAATTGGCGTCTATCGCCACTCTTTTGGCTGCACACTTTGTGCATGAGAACTTCTTCAGTTTAAAGGAGATTTTATCATTCTTTATACTATAATAAATATGGCAGTCGGCTACGGATTTTATATAGCTCAACAAATTGTAAGTTTTTTTCCAGGGTATTACATGTTAGATTTATAAATTGTCCAATTGCAGAGCATATATTTTAACTAATAAGGCGATGAGTAATATAAGTCAATCAACGAAACTTGATAACATTTATTTTTATACATTTCTTTATTAATTAGTCAATTTGGAATTTGATATAGAATATAATTTTCTACATTCCTAACCTAACCTAACTCAAAAGGAAGACTTCAAAGGCGGTGCTAATTTATTCAATTGGCTTTATTTACAAATGTTGGAACTGAATATTACAATATTTATATAAAATTACTATTCAATTATCGCACACAATGTTAACAAGTAGTAGAACCGCATGTACATAGCTGTTTATTTTCAGACGCACTTAGAATCTATTGTAGGCTCTTCCAATTTAGAGATGACTTGAACGATACCATCGTCTACGGACTTTGGAGTCATCGCCTCTGGTTTCGACAAGCAAAATCTCTTCGATCGTTGAGTAAAAAACCGAACACCTGTTCTGGGTCTTGCTTCGCTGTCTTCCATCTTTCTTTTCGCCGGCCGTGGACTGAGTATCGACGTACGCTCCGGAGTAAAGTAGGCAACTTCCGTAACAGGGTTGAAAGTCACGCGTTTTCGGGAATCCATGAGGAACTTCAGTAGCTGTTGTTAGCGCCGTACGTTGAACTATCCTCTTCTGTTATATACGAGTGACTGCTGCCGACAAACAACCTCCAGTTTTATGTGAACAGATCAGCTCCTTCCCACCCTTAACGAAACTGCAGCCATATACTTGGGAAAAAAATACTACCTGAACCGATAGTCCCTTTCGGACCGGATCTATTTTCATGACGTTAGCCTGTTTTCCACTTATCTTCAAAACATTCTCGATGAGTTGCATCATTTTGTATTTGTTCTTATGCGATATTTTAAACTGGTATGGATGTGACGGTATACTAGTGAAGTATAGCATAGGCTTATATTAATCGTTTGTAATATGCGAAAAATCGATTATCTCGTTGAAAATTATTTATTCGATTACAATGCTTAATGCATTACAGGTAGAAAATCTTGAACATTGGAATCTCAATAAACTCAATAAACTTTTCGAATGCCCATGTAAGGATATTGAAAATCAAAAAAAGATAAAAAAATGCTCCAAGTATGCAGGTTCTGTGTGAGATACTGCTATGAAACGTTGAAACGACATCTGCTCTCTATAAAAACTGAAAAAATGAATTACAAAATCCTCACCGTCTCTCTACACAAATAAATTGGCGTCTATCGCCACTCTTTTGGCTGCACACTTTGTGCATGAGAACTTCTTCAGTTTAAAGGAGATTTTATCATTCTTTATACTATAATAAATATGGCAGTCGGCTACGGATATTATATAGCTCAACAAATTGTAAGTTTTTTTCCAGGGTATTACATGTTAGATTTATAAATTGTCCAATTGCAGAGCATATATTTTAACTAATAAGGCGATGAGTAATATAAGTCAATCAACGAAACTTGATAACATTTATTTTTATACATTTCCTTATTAATTAGTCAATTTGGAATTTGATTTAGACTATAATTTTCTACATTCCTAACCTAACCTAACTCAAAAGGAAGACTTCAAAGGCGGTGCTAATTTATTCAATTGGCTTTATTTACAAATGTTGGAACTGAATATTACAATATTTATATAAAATTACTATTCAATTATCGCACACAATGTTAACAAGTAGTAGAACCGCATGTACATAGCTGTTTATTTTCAGACGCACTTAGAATCTATTGTAGGCTCTTCCAATTTAGAGATGACTTGAACGATACCATCGTCTACGGACTTTGGAGTCATCGCCTCTGGTTTCGACAAGCAAAATCTCTTCGATCGTTGAGTAAAAAACCGAACACCTGTTCTGGGTCTTGCTTCGCTGTCTTCCATCTTTCTTTTCGCCGGCCGTGGACTGAGTATCGACGTACGCTCCGGAGTAAAGTAGGCAACTTCCGTAACAGGGTTGAAAGTCACGCGTTTTCGGGAATCCATGAGGAACTTCAGTAGCTGTTGTTAGCGCCGTACGTTGAACTATCCTCTTCTGTTATATACGAGTGACTGCTGCCGACAAACAACCTCCAGTTTTATGTGAACAGATCAGCTCCTTCCCACCCTTAACGAAACTGCAGCCATATACTTGGGAAAAAAATACTACCTGAACCGATAGTCCCTTTCGGACCGGATCTATTTTCATGACGTTAGCCTGTTTTCCACTTATCTTCAAAACATTCTCGATGAGTTGCATCATTTTGTATTTGTTCTTATGCGATATTTTAAACTGGTATGGATGTGACGGTATACTAGTGAAGTATAGCATAGGCTTATATTAATCGTTTGTAATATGCGAAAAATCGATTATCTCGTTGAAAATTATTTATTCGATTGCAATGCTTAATGCATTACAGGTAGAAAATGTTGAACATTGGAATCTCAATAAACTCAATAAACTTTTCGAATGCCCATGTAAGGATATTGAAAATCAAAAAAAGATAAAAAAATGCTCCAAGTATGCAGGTTCTGTGTGAGATACTGCTATGAAACGTTGAAACGACATCTGCTCTCTATAAAAACTGAAAAAATGAATTACAAAATCCTCACCGTCTCTCTACACAAATAAATTGGCGTCTATCGCCACTCTTTTGGCTGCACACTTTGTGCATGAGAACTTCTTCAGTTTAAAGGAGATTTTATCATTCTTTATACTATAATAAATATGGCAGTCGGCTACGGATATTATATAGCTCAACAAATTGTAAGTTTTTTTCCAGGGTATTACATGTTAGATTTATAAATTGTCCAATTGCAGAGCATATATTTTAACTAATAAGGCGATGAGTAATATAAGTCAATCAACGAAACTTGATAACATTTATTTTTATACATTTCCTTATTAATTAGTCAATTTGGAATTTGATTTAGAATATAATTTTCTACATTCCTAACCTAACCTAACTCAAAAGGAAGACTTCAAAGGCGGTGCTAATTTATTCAATTGGCTTTATTTACAAATGTTGGAACTGAACATTACAATATTTATATGAAATTACTATTCAATTATCGCACCCAATGTTAATAAGTAGTAGAACCGCATGTACATAGCTGTTTATTTTCTGACGGACTTAGAATCTATTGTAGGCTCTTCCAATTTAGAGATGATTTGAACGATACCATCGTCTACGGATTTTGGAGTCATCGCCTCTGGTTTCGACAAGCAAAATATCTTCGATCGTTGAGTAAAAAACCGAACACCTGTTCTGGGTCTTGCTTCACTGTCTTCCATCATTCTTTTCGCCGGCCGTGGACTGAGTATCTACGTACTCTCCGGAGTAAAGTAGGCAACTTCCGTAACAGGGTTGAAAGTCACGCGTTTTCGGGAATCCATGAGGAACTTCAGTAGCTGTTGTTAGCGCCGTACGTTGAACTATCCTCTTCTGTTGTATACGAGTGACTGCTGCCGACAAACAACCTCCAGTTTTATGTGAACAGATCAGCTCCTTCCCACCCTTAACGAAACTGCAGCCATATACTTGGGAAAAAAATACTACCTGAACCGATAGTCCCTTTCGGACCGGATCTATTTTCATGACGTTAGCCTGTTTTCCACTTATCTTCAAAACATTCTCGATGAGTTGCATCATTTTGTATTTGTTCTTATGCGATATTTTAAACTGGTATGGATGTGACGGTATACTAGTGAAGCATAGCATAGGCTTATATTAATCGTTTGTAATATGCGAAAAATCGATTATCTCGTTGAAAATTATTTATTCGATTGCAATGCTTAATGCATTACAGGTAGAAAATGTTGAACATTGGAATCTCAATAAACTCAATAAACTTTTCGAATGCCCATGTAAGGATATTGAAAATCAAAAAAAGATAAAAAAATGCTCCAAGTATGCAGGTTGTGTGTGAGATACTGCTATGAAACGTTGAAACGACATCTGCTCTCTATAAAAACTGAAAAAATGAATTACAAAATCCTCACCGTCTCTCTACACAAATAAATTGGCGTCTATCGCCACTCTTTTGGCTGCACACTTTGTGCATGAGAACTTCTTCAGTTTAAAGGAGATTTTATAATTCTTTATACTATAATAAATATGGCAGTCGGCTACGGATATTATATAGCTCAGCAAATTGTAAGTTTTTTTCCAGGGTATTACATGTTAGATTTATAAATTGTCCAATTGCAGAGCATATAGTTTAACTAATAAGGCGATGAGTAATATAAGTCAATCAACGAAACTTGATAACATTTATTTTTATACATTTCTTTATTAATTAGTCAATTTGGAATTTGATTTAGAATATAATTTTCTACATTCCTAACCTAACCTAACTCAAAAGGAAGACTTCAAAGGCGGTGCGAATTTATTCAATTGGCTTTATTTACAAATGTTGGAACTGAACATTACAATATTTATATAAAATTACTATTCAATTATCGCACACAATGTTAACAAGTAGTAGAACCGCATGTTCATAGATGTTTATTTTCAGACGCACTTAGAATCTATTGTAGGCTCTTCCAATTTAAAGATGACTTGAACGATACCATCGTCTACGGACTTTGGAGTCATCGCCTCTGGTTTCGACAAGCAAAATCTCTTCGATCGTTGAGTAAAAAACCGAACACCTGTTCTGGGTCTTGCTTCGCTGTCTTCCATCTTTCTTTTCGCCGGCCGTGGACTGAGTATCGACGTACGCTCCGGAGTAAAGTAGGCAACTTCCGTAACAGGGTTGAAAGTCACGCGTTTTCGGGAATCCATGAGGAACTTCAGTAGCTGTTGTTAGCGCCGTACGTTGAACTATCCTCTTCTGTTATATACGAGTGACTGCTGCCGACAAACAACCTCCAGTTTTATGTGAACAGATCAGCTCCTTCCCACCCTTAACGAAACTGCAGCCATATACTTGGGAAAAAAATACTACCTGAACCGATAGTCCCTTTCGGACCGGATCTATTTTCATGACGTTAGCCTTTTTTCCACTTATCTTCAAAACATTCTCGATGAATTGCATCATTTTGTATTTGTTCTTATGCGATATTTTAAACTGGTATGGATGTGACGGTATACTAGTGAAGTATAGCATAGGCTTATATTAATCGTTTGTAATATGCGAAAAATCGATTATCTCGTTGAAAATTATTTATTCGATTGCAATGCTTAATGCATTACAGGTAGAAAATGTTGAACATTGGAATCTCAATAAACTCAATAAACTTTTCGAATGCCCATGTAAGGATATTGAAAATCAAAAAAAGATAAAAAAATGCTCCAAGTATGCAGGTTCTGTGTGAGATACTGCTATGAAACGTTGAAACGACATCTGCTCTCTATAAAAACTGAAAAAATGAATTACAAAATCCTCACCGTCTCTCTACACAAATAAATTGGCGTCTATCGCCACTCTTTTGGCTGCACACTTTGTGCATGAGAACTTCTTCAGTTTAAAGGAGATTTTATCATTCTTTATACTATAATAAATATGGCAGTCGGCTACGGATATTATATAGCTCAACAAATTGTAAGTTTTTTTCCAGGGTATTACATGTTAGATTTATAAATTGTCCAATTGCAGAGCATATATTTTAACTAATAAGGCGATGAGTAATATAAGTCAATCAACGAAACTTGATAACATTTATTTTTATACATTTCCTTATTAATTAGTCGATTTGGAATTTGATTTAGAATATAATTTTCTACATTCCTAACCTAACCTAACTCAAAAGGAAGACTTCAAAGGCGGTGCTAATTTATTCAATTGGCTTTATTTACAAATGTTGGAACTGAACATTACAATATTTATATGAAATTACTATTCAATTATCGCACCCAATGTTAATAAGTAGTAGAACCGCATGTACATAGCTGTTTATTTTCTGACGGACTTAGAATCTATTGTAGGCTCTTCCAATTTAGAGATGATTTGAACGATACCATCGTCTACGGATTTTGGAGTCATCGCCTCTGGTTTCGACAAGCAAAATCTCTTCGATCGTTGAGTAAAAAACCGAACACCTGTTCTGGGTCTTGCTTCACTGTCTTCCATCATTCTTTTCGCCGGCCGTGGACTGAGTATCTACGTACTCTCCGGAGTAAAGTAGGCAACTTCCGTAACAGGGTTGAAAGTCACGCGTTTTCGGGAATCCATGAGGAACTTCAGTAGCTGTTGTTAGCGCCGTACGTTGAACTATCCTCTTCTGTTGTATACGAGTGACTGCTGCCGACAAACAACCTCCAGTTTTATGTGAACAGATCAGCTCCTTCCCACCCTTAACGAAACTGCAGCCATATACTTGGGAAAAAAATACTACCTGAACCGATAGTCCCTTTCGGACCGGATCTATTTTCATGACGTTAGCCTGTTTTCCACTTATCTTCAAAACATTCTCGATGAGTTGCATCATTTTGTATTTGTTCTTATGCGATATTTTAAACTGGTATGGATGTGACGGTATACTAGTGAAGCATAGCATAGGCTTATATTAATCGTTTGTAATATGCGAAAAATCGATTATCTCGTTGAAAATTATTTATTCGATTGCAATGCTTAATGCATTACAGGTAGAAAATGTTGAACATTGGAATCTCAATAAACTCAATAAACTTTTCGAATGCCCATGTAAGGATATTGAAAATCAAAAAAAGATAAAAAAATGCTCCAAGTATGCAGGTTGTGTGTGAGATACTGCTATGAAACGTTGAAACGACATCTGCTCTCTATAAAAACTGAAAAAATGAATTACAAAATCCTCACCGTCTCTCTACACAAATAAATTGGCGTCTATCGCCACTCTTTTGGCTGCACACTTTGTGCATGAGAACTTCTTCAGTTTAAAGGAGATTTTATAATTCTTTATACTATAATAAATATGGCAGTCGGCTACGGATATTATATAGCTCAACAAATTGTAAGTTTTTTTCCAGGGTATTACATGTTAGATTTATAAATTGTCCAATTGCAGAGCATATATTTTAACTAATAAGGCGATGAGTAATATAAGTCAATCAACGAAACTTGATAACATTTATTTTTATACATTTCCTTATTCATTAGTCAATTTGGAATTTGATTTAGAATATAATTTTCTACATTCCTAACCTAACCTAACTCAAAAGGAAGACTTCAAAGGCGGTGCTAATTTATTCAATTGGCTTTATTTACAAATGTTGGAACTGAACATTAAAATATTTATATAAAATTACTATTCAATTATCGCACACAATGTTAACAAGTAGTAGAACCGCATGTACAATGCTGTTTATTTTCAGACGCACTTAGAATCTATTGTAGGCTCTTCCAATTTAGAGATGACTTGAACGATACCATCGTCTACGGGCTTTGGAGTCATCGCCTCTGGTTTCGACAAGCAAAATCTCTTCGATCGTTGAGTAAAAAACCGAACACCTGTTCTGGGTCTTGCTTCGCTGTCTTCCATCTTTCTTTTCGCCGGCCGTGGACTGAGTGTCGACGTACTCTCCGGAGTAAAGTAGGCAACTTCCGTAACAGGGTTGAAAGTCACGCTTTTCGGGAATCCATGAGGAACTTCAGTAGCTGTTGTTAGCGCCGTACGTTGAACTATCCTCTTCTGTTGTATACGAGTGACTGCTGCCGACAAACAACCTCCAGTTTTATGTGAACAGATCAGCTCCTTCCCACCCTTACCGAAACTGCAGCCATATACTTGGGAAAAAATACTACCTGAACCGATAGTCCCTTTCGGACCGGATCTATTTTCATGACGTCAGCCTGTTTTCCACTTATCTTCAAAACATTCTCGGTGAGTTGCAACATTTTGTATTTGTTCTTATGCGATATTTTAAACTGGTAAGGATGTGACGGTATACTAGTGAAGCATAGCATAGGCTTATTTTAATCGTTTGTAATATGCGAAAAATCGATTATCTCGTTGAAAATTATTTATTCGATTGCAATGCTTAATGCATTACAGGTAGAAAATTTTGAACATTGGAATCTCAATAAACTCAATAAACTTTTCGAATGCCCATGTAAGGATATTGAAAATCAAAAAAAGATAAAAAAATGCTCCAGGTATGCAGGTTGTGTGTGAGATACTGCTATGAAACGTTGAAACGACATCTGCTCTCTATAAAAACTGAAAAAATGAATTACAAAATCCTCCCGTCTCTCTACACAAATAAATTGGCGTCTATCGCCACTCTTTTCGCTGCACACTTTGTGCATGAGAACTTCTTCAGTTTAAAGGAGATTTTATAATTCTTTATACTATAATAAATATGGCAGTCGGCTACGGATATTATATAGCTCAACAAATTGTAAGTTTTTTTCCAGGGTATTACATGTTAGATTTATAAATTGTCCAATTGCAGAGCATATATTTTAACTAATAAGGCGATGAGTAATATAAGTCAATCAACGAAACTTGATAACATTTATTTTTATACACTTCCTTATTAATTAGTCAATTTGGAATTTGATTTAGAATATAATTTTCTACATTCCTAACCTAACCTAACTCAAAAGGAAGACTTCAAAGGCGGTGCTAATTTATTCAATTGGCTTTATTTACAAATGTTGGAACTGAACATTACAATATTTATATAAAATTACTATTCAATTATCGCACACAATGTTAACAAGTAGTAGAACCGCATGTTCATAGCTGTTTATTTTCAGACGCACTTAGAATCTATTGTAGGCTCTTCCAATTTAAAGATGACTTGAACGATACCATCGTCTACGGGCTTTGGAGTCATCGCCTCTGATTTCGGCAAGGAAAATCTCTTCGATCGTTGAGTAATAAACCGAACACCTGTTCTGGGTCTTGCTTCGCTGTCTTCCATCTTTCTTTTCGCCGGCCGTGGTCTGAGTATCGACGTACTCTCCGGAGTAAAGTAGGCAACTTCCGTAACAGGGTTGAAAGTCACGCGTTTTCGGGAATCCATGAGGAACTTCAGTAGCTGTTGTTAGCGCCGTACGTTGAACTATCCTCTTCTGTTGTATACGAGTGACTGCTGCCGACAAACAACCTCCAGTTTTATGTGAACATATCAGCTCTTTCCCACCCTTACCGAAACTGCAGCCATATACTTGGGAAAAAAATACTACCTGAACCGATAGTCCCTTTCGGACCGGATCTATTTTCATGACCTCAGCCTGTTTTCCACTTATCTTCAAAACTTTCTCGATGAGTTGCATCATTTTGTATTTGTTCTTATGCGATATTTTAAACTGGTAAGGATGTGACGGTGGTGAAGCATAGCATAGGCTTATATTAATCGTTTGTAATATGCGAAAAATCGATTATCTCGTTGAAAATTATTTATTCGATTACAATGCTTAATGCATTACAGGTAGAAAATGTTGAACATTGGAATCTCAATAAAATCAATAAACTTTTCGAATGCCCATGTAAAGATATTGAAAATCAAAAAAAGATAAAAAATGCTCCAAGTATGCAGGTTGTGTGTGAGATACTGCTATGAAACGTTGAAACGACATCTGCTCTCTATAAAAACTGAAAAAATGAATTACAAAATCTTCCCGTCTCTCTACACAAATAAATTGGCGTCTATCGCTACTCTTTTCGCTGCACACTTTGTGCATGGGAACTTCTTCAGTTTAAAGGAGATTTTTTAATTCTTTATACTATAATAAATATGGCAGTCGGCTACGGATATTATATAGCTCAACAAATTGTAAGTTTTTTTCCAGGGTATTACATGTTAGATTTATAAATTGTCCAATTGCAGAGCATATATTTTAACTAATAAGGCGATGAGTAATGTATGTCAATCAACGAAACTTGATAACATTTATTTTTATACATTTCTTTATTAATTAGTCAATTTGGAATTTGATTTAGAATATAATTTTCTACATTCCTAACCTAACGTAACTCAAAAGGAAGACTTCAGAGGCGGTGCTAATTTATTCAATTGGCTTTATTTACAAATGTTGGAACTGAACATTACAATATTTATATAAAATTACTATTCAATTATCGCACACAATGTTAACAAGTAGTAGAACCGCATGTACAATGCTGTTTATTTTCAGACGCACTTAGAATCTATTGTAGGCTCTTCCAATTTAGAGATGACTTGAACGATACCATCGTCTACGGGCTTTGGAGTCATCGCCTCTGGTTTCGACAAGCAAAATCTCTTCGATCGTTGGGTAAAAAACCGAACACCTGTTCTGGGTCTTGCTTCGCTGTCTTCCATCTTTCATTTCGCCGGCCGTGGACTGAGTATCGACGTACTCTCCGGAGTAAAGTAGGCAACTTCCGTAACAGGGTTGAAAGTCACGCGTTTTCGGGAATCCATGAGGAACTTCAGTAGCTGTTGTTAGCGCCGTACGTTGAACTATCCTCTTCTGTTGTATACGAGTGACTGCTGCCGACAAACAACCTCCAGTTTTATGTGAACAGATCAGCTCCTTCCCACCCTTACCGAAACTGCAGCCATATACTTGAGAAAAAAATACTACCTGAACCGATAGTCCCTTTCGGACCGTATCTATTTTCATGACGTCAGCCTGTTTTCCACTTATCTTCAAAACATTCTCGATGAGTTGCATCATTTTGTATTTGTTCTTATGCGATATTTTAAACTGGTAAGGATGTGACGGTATACTAGTGAAGCATAGCATAGGCTTATATTAATCGTTTGTAATATGCGAAAAATCGATTATCTCGTTGAAAAATTATTTATTCGATTGCAATGCTTAATGCATTACAGGTAGAAAATGTTGAACATTGGAATCTCAATAAACTCAATAAACTTTTCGAATGCCCGTGTAAGGATATTGAAAATCAAAAAAAGATAAAAAAATGCTCCAAGTATGCAGGTTGTGTGTGAGATACTGCTATGAAACGTTGAAACGACATCTGCTCTCTATAAAAACTGAAAA
>JAQOWT010000121.1:0-48196 GCA_030407085.1 Trichopria drosophilae | reverse complement strand
ATTTTTTTAAAATGATTTTATATCACCTTTAAAGGCTTCAGTAATCTTATCTGCAAAATTCAGAAAATGAACACCCTTTGTTGCAAAGTTATAACGATTGTTTATAAGAATATACCGAGTCTGACGCAATTGAAGGTATTTTTTTAAACAATTATTGGTGTTCATTTTTTAAAAATGATTTTATATCACTTCTAAGGACTTCAAGAACCTGTTCTGCAAAATTTTCAAAAAGGAACACCCTTTGTTGCAAAGTCATAACGATTATTTATAGGAACATAAGCACTCTGACGCATTTAACGGACTTTTTTTAAACAATTATTGGGATTCATTTTTAAAAATGATTTTATATCACTTCTAAGGACTTCAAGAATCTGTTCTGCAAAATTTGGAAAATGAACACCCTTTGTTGCAAAGTTAGAATGATTGTTTATAGAAACATAACGACTCTGCCTATTTTAACGGTCTTTTCTTAAACAATTATTGGTGTTCATGTTTTAAAAATGATTTTATATCACTTCTAAAGGCTTCATTAATCTTATCTGCAAAATTCAGAAAATGAACACCCTTTGTTGCAAAGTTATAACAATTATTTATAGGAACATAACGACTCTGACGCATTTAACGGTCTTTTTTTAAACAATTAGGGGTGTTTATTTTTTAAAAATGGTTTTATATCACTTCTAAGGACTTCAAGAATCTGTTCTGCAAAATTTGGAAAATGAACACCCTTTGTTGCAAAGTTAGAACGATTGTTTTTAAGAACATAACGAATCTGCCGATTTTAACGATCTTTTCTTAAACAATTAAGGGTGTTCATTTTTTAAAAATGATTTTATATCACTTCTAAGGACTTCAGTAATCTTATCTGCATAATTCAGAAAATGAACACCCTTTGTTGCAAAGTTATAACGATTGTTTATAGGAACATAACGACTCTGACGCATTTAACGGTCTTTTTTTAAACAATTAGGGGTGTTTATTTTTTAAAAATGATTTTATATCACTTCTAAGGAATTCAAGAATCTGTTCCGCAAAATTTGGAAAATGAACACCCTTTGTTGCAAAGTCATAACGATTATTTATAGGAACATAAGGACTCTGACGCATTTAACGGTCTTTTTTTAAACAATTATTGGTGTTCATTTTTTAAAAATGATTTTATATCACTTCTAAGGACTTCAAGAATCTTATCTGCAAAATTCAGAAAATGAACACCCTTTGTTGCAAAGTTATAACGATTATTTATAGGAACATAAGGACTCTGACGCATTTAACGGTCTTTTTTTAAACAATTATTGGTGTTCATTTTTTAAAAATGATTTTATATCACTTCTAAGGACTTCAAGAATCTGTTCTGCAAAATTCAGAAAATGAACCCCCTTTGTTGCAAAGTTATAACAATTATTTATAGGAACATAACGACTCTGACGCATTTAACGGTCTTTTTTTAAACAATTAGGGGTGTTTATTTTTTAAAAATGGTTTTATATCACTTCTAAGGACTTCAAGAATCTGTTCTGCAAAATTTGGAAAATGAACACCCTTTGTTGCAAAGTTAGAATGATTGTTTATAGAAACATAACGACTCTGCCTATTTTAACGGTCTTTTCTTAAACAATTATTGGTGTTCATGTTTTAAAAATGATTTTATATCACTTCTAAAGGCTTCATTAATCTTATCTGCAAAATTCAGAAAATGAACACCCTTTGTTGCAAAGTTATAACAATTATTTATAGGAACATAACGACTCTGACGCATTTAACGGTCTTTTTTTAAACAATTATTGGTGTTCATTTTTTAAAAATGATTTTATATCACTTCTAAGGACTTCAAGAATCTGTTCCGCAAAATTCGGAAAATGAACACCCATTATTGCAAAGTTAAAACGATTGTTTTTAAGAACATAACGCATCTGCCGATTTTAACGGTCTTTTCTTAAACAATTATTAATGTTCATTTTTTAAAAATGATTTTATATCACTTCTAAAGGCTTCAAGAATCTGTTCTGCAAAATTTGGAAAATGAACACCCTTTGTTGCAAAGTTATAACAATTATTTATAGGAACATAACGACTCTGACGCATTTAACGGTCTTTTTTTAAACAATTAGGGGTGTTTATTTTTTAAAAATGATTTTATATCACTTCTAAGGAATTCAAGAATCTGTTCCGCAAAATTCGGAAAATGAACACCCTTTGTTGCAAAGTTATAACAATTATTTATAGGAACATAACGACTCTGACGCAATTGACGGTCTTTTTTTAAACAATTATTGGTGTTCATTTTTTAAAAATGATTTTATATCACTTCTAAGGACTTCAAGAATCTTATCTGCAAAATTCAGAAAATGAACACCTTTGTTGCAAAGTTATAACAATTATTTATAGGAACATAACGACTCTGACGCATTTAACGGTCTTTTTTTAAACAATTATTGGGGTTCATTTTTTAAAAATGATTTTATATCACTTCTAAGGCCTTCAAGAATCTGTTCTGAAAATTCGGAATATGAACACCCTTTGTTGCAAAGTTAGAACGATTGTTTTTAAGAACATAACGAATCTGCCGATTTTAACGATCTTTTCTTAAACAATTATTGGTGTTCATTTTTTAAAAATGATTTTATATCACTTCTAAAGGCTTCAATAATCTTATCTGCAAAATTCAGAAAATGAACACCCTTTGTTGCAAAGTTATAACGATTATTTATAGGAACATAACGACTCTCACGCATTTAACGGTCTTTTTTTAAACAATTAGGGGTGTTTATTTTTTAAAAATGATTTTATATCACTTCTAAAGGCTTCAATAATCTTATCTGCATAATTCAGAAAATGAACACCCTTTGTTGCAAAGTTATAACGATTGTTTATAGGAACATAACGACTCTGACGCATTTGAAGGTCTTTTTTTAAACAATTATTGGTGTTCATTTTTAAAAATGATTTTATATCACTTCTAAGGACTTCAAGAATCTGTTCTGCAAAATTTGGAAAATGAACACCCTTTGTTGCAAAGTTAGAATGATTGTTTATAGAAACATAACGACTCTGACGATTTTAACGGTCTTTTTTTAAACAATTATTGGTGTTCATTTTTTAAAAATGATTTTATATCACTTCCAAAGGCTTCAAGAATATTATCTGCAAAATACAGAAAATGAACACCCTTTGTTGCAAAGTTATAACGATTGTTTATAAGAACATAACGACTCTGACGATTTTAACAGTCTTTTTATAAACAATTAGGGGTGTTTATTTTTTAACAATGATTTTATATCACTTCGAAGGATTTCAAGAATCTGTTCTGCAAAATTCGGGAAATGAACACCCTTTGTTGCAAAGTTATAACGATTGTTCATAGGAACATAACAGCTCTCACGCATTTAACGGTCTTTTTTTAAACAACAAAGGGTGTTCATTTTTTAAAAATGATTTTATATCACTTCTAAGGACTTCAAGAATCTGTTCTGCAAAATTCAGAAAATGAACACCCTTTGTTGCAAAGTTAGAACGATTGTTTTTAAGAAGATAACGCATCTGCCGAATTTAACGGTCTTTTCTTAAACAATGAATGGTGTTCATTTTTTTTAAATGATTTTATATCACTTCTAAAGGCTTCAGTAATCTTCTCTGCAAAATTCAGAAAATGAACACCCTTTGTTGCAAAGTTATAACGATTGTTTTTAAGAAAATAACGCATCTGCCGATTTTAACGGTCTTTTCTTAAACAATTATTGGTGTTCATTTTTTAAAAATGATTTTATATCACTTCTAAGGACTTCAAGAATCTGTTCTGCAAAATTTGGAAAATGAACACCCTTTGTTGCAAAGTCATAACGATTATTTATAGGAACATAAGGACTCTGACGCATTTAACGGTCTTTTTTTAAACAATTATTGGTGTTCATTTTTTAAAAATGATTTTATATCACTTCTAAGGAATTCAAGAATCTGTTCTGCAAAATTCGGAAACTGGTCACCCTTTGTTGCAAAGTTATAACGATTATTTATAGGAACATAACGACTCTACCGATTTTAACGGTCTTTTCTTAAACAATTATTAGTGTTCATTTTTTAAAAATGATTATATATCACTTCTAATCTTCAAGAATCTGCAAAATTCAGAAAATGAACACCCTTTGTTGCAAAGTTATAACGATTATTTATAGGAACATAAGGACTCTGACGCATTTAACGGTATTTTTTTAAACAATTATTGGTGTTCATTTTTTAGAAATGATTTTATACCACTTCTAAGGACTTCAAGAATCTGTTCTGCAAAATTCAGAAAATGAACACCCTTTGTTGCAAAGTTATAACGATTGTTTTTAAGAACATAACGTATTTGCCGATTTTATCGGTCTTTTTTTAAACAATTAGGGGTGTTCATTTTTTTAAAATGATTTTATATCACTTCTAAAGGCTTCAAGAATCTGTTCTGCAAAATTTGGAAAATGAACACCCTTTGTTGCAAAGTCATAACGATTATTTATAGGAACATAAGGACTCTGACGCATTTAACGGTCTTTTTTTAAACATTTATTGGTGTTCATTTTTTAAAAATGATTTTATATCACTTCTAAGGAATTCAAGAATCTGTTCTGCAAAATTCGGAAAACGGTCACCCTTTGTTGCAAAGTTATAACGATTGTTTATAGAAACATAACGACTCTGCCTATTTTAACGGTCTTTTCTTAAACAATTATTGGTGTTCATTTTTTAAAAATGATTTTATATCACTTCTAAGGACTTCAAGCATCTTATCTGCAAAATTCAGAAAATGAACACCCTTTGTTGCAAAGTTAGAACGATTGTTTTTAAGAAAATAACGCATCTGCCGATTTTAACGGTCTTTTCTTAAACAATTAAGGGTGTTCATTTTTTTAAAATGATTTTATATCACCTTTAAAGGCTTCAGTAATCTTATCTGCAAAATTCAGAAAATGAACACCCTTTGTTGCAAAGTTATAACGATTGTTTATAAGAATATACCGAGTCTGACGCAATTGAAGGTATTTTTTTAAACAATTATTGGTGTTCATTTTTTAAAAATGATTTTATATCACTTCTAAGGACTTCAAGAATCTGTTCTGCAAAATTTGCAAAAAGGAACACCCTTTGTTGCAAAGTCATAACGATTATTTATAGGAACATAAGCACTCTGACGCATTTAACGGTCTTTTTTTAAACAATTATTGGTGTTCATTTTTTAAAAATGATTTTATATCACTTCTAAGGACTTCAAGAATCTGTTCTGCAAAATTTGGAAAATGAACACCCTTTGTTGCAAAGTTAGAATGATTGTTTTTAAGAACATAACGCATTTGCCGATTTTAACGGTCTTTTCTTAAACAATTATTGGTGTTCATGTTTTAAAAATGATTTTATATCACTTCTAAAGGCTTCATTAATCTTATCTGCAAAATTCAGAAAATGAACACCCTTTGTTGCAAAGTTATAACAATTATTTATAGGAACATAACGACTCTGACGCATTTAACGGTCTTTTTTTAAACAATTAGGGGTGTTTATTTTTTAAAAATGATTTTATATCACTTCTAAGGAATTCAAGAATCTGTTCTGCAAAATTCGGAAAATGAACACCCTTTGTTGCAAAGTTAAAACGATTGTTTTTAAGAACATAACGCATCTACCGATTTTAACGGTCTTTTTTTAAACAATTATTGGTGTTTATTTTTTAAAAATGATTTTATCTCACTTCTATGGTCTTCAAGAATCTTATCTGCAAAATTCAGAAAATGAACACCTTTGTTGCAAAGTTATAACAATTATTTATAGGAACATAACGACTCTGACGCATTTAACGGTCTTTTTTTAAACAATTAGGGGTGTTTATTTTTTAAAAATGATTTTATATCACTTCTAAGGAATTCAAGAATCTGTTCCGCAAAATTTGGAAAATGAACACCCTTTGTTGCAAAGTCATAACGATTATTTATAGGAACATAAGGACTCTGACGCATTTAACGGACTTTTTTTAAACAATTATTGGGGTTCATTATTTAAAAATGATTTTATATCACTTCTAAGGACTTCAAGAATCTGCTCTGCAAAATTCAGAAAATGAACACCCTTTGTTGCAAAGATATAACAATTGTTTATAAGAATATACCGAGTCTGACGCAATTGAAGGTCTTTTTTTAAACAATTATTGGTGTTCATTTTTTAAAAATGATTTTATATCACTTCTAAGGACTTCAAGAATCTGTTCTGCAAAATTTGGAAAATGAACACCCTTTGTTGCAAAGTTATAACAATTATTTATAGGAACATAACGACTCTGACGCATTTAACGGTCTTTTTTTAAACAATTAGGGGTGTTTATTTTTTAAAAATGATTTTATATCACTTCTAAGGAATTCAAGAATCTGTTCCGCAAAATTCGGAAAATGGTCACCCTTTGTTGCAAAGTTATAACGATTATTTATAGGAACATAAGGACTCTGACGCATTTAACGGACTTTTTTTAAACAATTATTGGGGTTCATTATTTAAAAATTATTTTATATCACTTCTAAGGACTTCAAGAATCTGTTGTGCAAAATTTGGAAAATGAACACCCTTTGTTGCAAAGTTAGAACGATTGTTTTTAAGAAAATAACGCATCTGCCGATTTTAACGGTCTTTTCTTAAACAATTATTAGTGTTCATTTTTTAAAAATGATTATATATCACCTTTGAAGGCTTCAGTAATCTTATTTGCAAAATTCAGAAAATGAACACCCTTTGTTGCAAAGTTATAACGATTGTTTATAGGAACATACCGAGTCTGACGCATTTAAAGGACTTTTTTTAAACAATTATTGGTGTTCATTTTTTAAAAATGATTTTATATCACTTCTAAGGACTTCAAGAATCTGTTCTGCAAAATTTGGAAAATGAACACCCTTTGTTGCAAAGTCATAACGATTATTTATAGGAACATAAGGACTCTGACGCATTTAACGGTCTTTTTTTAAACAATTATTGGTGTTCATTTTTTAAAAATGATTTTATATCACTTCTAAGGACTTCAAGAATCTGTTCTGCAAAATTTGGAAAATGAACACCCTTTGTTGCAAAGTCATAACGATTATTTATAGGAACATAAGGACTCTGACGCATTTAACGGACTTTTTTTAAACAATTATTGGGGTTCATTATTTAAAAATGATTTTATTTCACTTCTAATCTTATCTGCAAAATTCAGAAAATGAACACCCTTTGTTGCAAAGTTATAACGATTATTTATAGGAACATAACGACTCTGACGTATTTATCGGTCTTTTTTTAAACAATTAGGGGTGTTCATTTTTTAAAAATGATTTTATATCACTTCTAAGGACTTCAAGAATCTGTTCCGCAAAATTCGGAAAATGAACACCCATTATTGCAAAGTTAGAACGATTGTTTTTAAGAACATAACGCATCTGCCGATTTTAACGGTCTTTTCTTAAACAATTAAGGGTGTTCATTTTTTTAAAATGATTTTGTATCACCTTTAAAGGCTTCAGTAATCTTATCTGCAAAATTCAGAAAATGAACACCCTTTGTTGCAAAGTCATAACGATTATTTATAGGAACATAAGGACTCTGACGCATTTAACGGACTTTTTTTAAACAATTATTGGGGTTCATTATTTAAAAATGATTTTATATCACTTCTAAGGACTTCAAGAATCTGTTCTGCAAAATTTGGAAAATGAACACCCTTTGTTGCAAAGTTATAACGATTGTTTTTAAGAACATAACGCATTTGCCGATTTTAACGGTCTTTTCTTAAACAATTATTGGTGTTCATGTTTTAAAAATGATTTTATATCACTTCTAAAGGCTTCATTAATCTTATCTGCAAAATTCAGAAAATGAACACCCTTTGTTGCAAAGTTATAACGATTGTTTATAAGAATATACCGAGTCTGACGCAATTGAAGGTATTTTTTTAAACAATTATTGGTGTTCATTTTTTAAAAATGATTTTATATCACTTCTAAGGACTTCAAGAATCTGTTCTGCAAAATTTGGAAAATGAACACCCTTTGTTGCAAAGTCATAACGATTATTTATAGGAACATAAGGACTCTGACGCATTTAACGGTCTTTTTTTAAACAATTATTGGTGTTTATTTTTTAAAAATGCTTTTATATCACTTCTAAGTACTTCAAGAATCTATTCCGCAAAATTCGGAAAATGAACACCCATGGTTGCAAAGTTATAACGATTGTTTTTAAGAACATAACGCATCTGCCGATTTTAACGGTCTTTTCTTAAACAATTATTGGTGTTCATTTTTTCAAAATGATTTTATATCACTTCTAATCTTATCTGCAAAATTCAGAAAATGAACACCCTTTGTTGCAAAGTTATAACGATTATTTATAGGAACATAACGACTCTCACGCATTTAACGGTCTTTTTTTAAACAATTAGGGGTGTTTATTTTTTAAAAATGATTTTATATCACTTCTAAGGACTTCAAGAATCTGTTCCGCAAAATTCGGAAAATGAACACCCATTATTGCAAAGTTGGAACGATTGTTTATAGGAACATAACGACTCTGACGATTTTAACGGTCTTTTTTTAAACAATTATTGGTGTTCATTTTTTAAAAATGATTTTATATCACTTCTAAAGGCTTCAAGAATCTTATCTGCAAAATTCAGAAAATGAACACCCTTTGTTGCAAAGTTATAACGATTATTTATAGGAACATAACGACTCTGACGCATTTTAAGGTCTTTTTTAAACAATTATTGGTGTTCATTTTTTAAAAATGATTTTATATCACTTCTAAGGACTTCAAGAATCTGTTCTGCAAAATTCAGAAAATGAACACCCTTTGTTGCAAAGTTATAACGATTATTTATAGGAACATAACGACTCTGACGCATTTGAAGGTCTTTTTTTAAACAATTATTGGTGTTCATTTTTTAAAAATGATTTTATGTCACTTCTAAGGACTTCAAGAATCTGTTCTGCAAAATTTGGAAAATGAACACCCTTTGTTGCAAAGTTAGAATGATTGTTTATAGAAACATAACGACTCTGACGCATTTAACGGTCTTTTTTTAAACAATTATTGGTGTTCATTTTTTAAAAATGATTTTATATCACTTCTAAGGACTTCAAGAATCTGTTCTGCAAAATTTGGAAAATGAACACCCTTTGTTGCAAAGTTATAACGATTGTTTTTAAGAACATAACGCATTTGCCGATTTTAACGGTCTTTTCTTAAACAATTATTGGTGTTCATTTTTTAAAAATGATTTTATATCACTTCTAAGGACTTCAAGAATCTGTTCTGCAAAATTTGGAAAATGAACACCCTTTGTTGCAAAGTCATAACGATTATTTATAGGAACATAAGGACTCTGACGCATTTAACGGACTTTTTTTAAACAATTATTGGGGTTCATTATTTAAAAATGATTTTATATCACTTCTAAGGACTTCAAGAATCTGTTCTGCAAAATTTGGAAAATGAACACCCTTTGTTGCAAAGTTATAACGATTGTTTTTAAGAACATAACGCATCTGCCGATTTTAACGGTCTTTTCTTAAACAATTAAGGGTGTTCATTTTTTTAAAATGATTTTATATCACCTTTAAAGGCTTCAGTAATCTTATCTGCAAAATTCAGAAAATGAACACCTTTGTTGCAAAGTTATAACAATTATTTATAGGAACATAACGACTCTGACGCAATTGAAGGTCTTTTTTTAAACAATTATTGGTGTTCATTTTTTAAAAATCATTTTATATCACTTCTAAGGACTTCAAGAATCTGTTCTGCAAAATTTGGAAAATGAACACCCTTTGTTGCAAAGTCATAACGATTATTTATAGGAACATAAGGACTCTGACGCATTTAACGGTCTTTTTTTAAACAATTATTGGTGTTCATTTTTTAAAAATGATTTTATATCAATTCTTAGGACTTCAAGAATCTGTTCTGCAAAATTTGGAAAATGAACACCCTTTGTTGCAAAGTTATAACGATTGTTTTTAAGAACATAACGACTCTGCCGATTTTAACGGTCTTTTCTTAAACAATTATTGGTGTTCATTTTTTTAAAATGCTTTTATTTCACTTCTAATCTTATCTGCATAATTCAGGAAATGAACACCCTTTGTAGCAAAGTTATAACGATTATTTATAGGAACATAAGGACTCTGACGCATTTAACGGTATTTTTTTAAACAATTATTGGTGTTCATTTTTTAGAAATGATTTTATACCACTTCTAAGGACTTCAAGAATCTGTTCTGCAAAATTCAGAAAATAAACACCCTTTGTTGCAAAGTTATAAAGATTGTTTTTAAGAACATAACGAATCTGCCGATTTTAACGGTCTTTTCTTAAACAATTAAGGGTGTTCATTTTTTAAAAATGATTTTATATCAGTTCTAAAGGCTTCAATAATCTTATCTGCAACATTCAGAAAATTAACACCCTTTGTTGCAAAGTTATAACGATTATTTATAGGAACATAACGACTCTGACGCATGTAACGGTCTTTTTTTAAACAATTATTGGGGTTCATTTTTTAAAAATGATTTTATATCACTTCTAAGGACTTCAAGAATCTGTTCTGCAAAAATCGGAAAATGAACACCCTTTGTTGCAAAGTTATAACGATTGTTCATAGGAACATAACAGCTCTGACGCATTTAACGGTCTTTTTTTAAACAATTAAGGGTGTTCATTTTTTTAAAATGATTTTATATCACCTTTAAAGGCTTCAGTAATCTTATCTGCAAAATTCAGAAAATGAACACCCTTTGTTGCAAAGTTATAACGATTGTTTATAGGAACATAAGGACTCTGACGCATTTAACGGTCTTTTTTAAACAATTATTGGTGTTCATTTTTTTAAAATGCTTTTATTTCACTTCTAATCTTATCTGCAAAATTCAGAAAATGAACACCCTTTGTTGCAAAGTTATAACAATTATTTATAGGAACATAACGACTCTGACGCAATTGAAGGTCTTTTTTTAAACAATTATTGGTGTTCATTTATTAAAAATCATTTTATATCACTTCTAAGGACTTCAAGAATCTGTTCTGCAAAATTTGGAAAACGGTCACCCTTTGTTGCAAAGTTAGAATGATTATTTATAGGAACATAACGACTCTGACGCATTTGAAGGTCTTTTTTTAAACAATTATTGGTGTTCATTTTTTAAAAATGATTTTATATCACTTCTAAGGACTTCAAGAATCTGTTCTGCAAAATTTGGAAAATGAACACCCTTTGTTGCAAAGTTATAACGATTATTTTTAAGAACATAACGTATCTTACGCTTTTAACGGTCTTTTTTTAAACATTTATTGGTGTTCATTTTTTAAAAATGATTTTATATCACTTCTAAGGGATTCAAGAATCTGTTCCGCAAAATTCGGAAAATGGTCACCCTTTGTTGCAAAGTTATAACGATTATTTATAGGAACATAACGATTCTGACGATTTTAACGGTCTTTTCTTAAACAATTATTAGTGTTCATTTTTTTAAAATGATTTTATATCACTTCTAAGGACTTCAAGAATCTGTTCTGCAAAATTTGGAAAATGAACACCCTTTGTTGCAAAGTTATAACGATTGTTTTTAAGAACATAACGCATTTGCCGATTTTAACGGTCTTTTCTTAAACAATTATTGGTGTTCATGTTTTAAAAATGATTTTATATCACTTCTAAAGGCTTCATTAATCTTATCTGCAAAATTCAGAAAATGAACACCCTTTGTTGCAAAGTTATAACAATTATTTATAGGAACATAACGACTCTGACGCAATTGAAGGTCTTTTTTTAAACAATTATTGGTGTTCATTTATTAAAAATCATTTTATATCACTTCTAAGGACTTCAAGAATCTGTTCTGCAAAATTTGGAAAATGAACACCCTTTGTTGCAAAGTCATAACGATTATTTATAGGAACATAAGGACTCTGACGCATTTAACGGACTTTTTTTAAACAATTATTGGGGTTCATTATTTAAAAATGATTTTATATCACTTCTAAGGACTTCAAGAATCTGTTCCGCAAAATTCGGAAAATGAACACCCATTATTGCAAAGTTAGAACGATTGTTTTTAAGAACATAACGCATCTGCCGATTTTAACGGTCTTTTCTTAAACAATTAAGGGTGTTCATTTTTTTAAAATGATTTTGTATCACCTCTAATCTTATCTGCAAAATTCAGAAAATGAACACCCTTTGTTGCAAAGTTATAACGATTGTTTATAGGAACATACCGAGTCTGACGCATTTAAAGGTCTTTTTTTAAACAATTATTGGTGTTCATTTTTTAAAAATGATTTTATATCACTTCTAAGGACTTCAAGAATCTGTTCCGCAAAATTCGGAAAATGAACACCCATTATTGCAAAGTTAGAACGATTGTTTTTAAGAACATAACGCATCTGCCGATTTTAACGGTCTTTTCTTAAACAATTAAGGGTGTTCATTTTTTTAAAATGATTTTGTATCACCTTTAAAGGCTTCAGTAATCTTATCTGCAAAATTCAGAAAATGAACACCCTTTGTTGCAAAGTCATAACGATTATTTATAGGAACATAAGGACTCTGACGCATTTAACGGACTTTTTTTAAACAATTATTGGGGTTCATTATTTAAAAATGATTTTATATCACTTCTAAGGACTTCAAGAATCTGTTCTGCAAAATTTGGAAAATGAACACCCTTTGTTGCAAAGTTATAACGATTGTTTTTAAGAACATAACGCATTTGCCGATTTTAACGGTCTTTTCTTAAACAATTATTGGTGTTCATTTTTTAAAAATGATTTTATATCACTTCTAAGGACTTCAAGAATCTGTTCCGCAAAATTCGGAAAATGAACACCCATTATTGCAAAGTTAGAACGATTGTTTTTAAGAAAATAACGCATCTGCCGATTTTAACGGTCTTTTCTTAAACAATTAAGGGTGCTCATTTTTTTAAAATGATTTTATATCACCTTTAAAGGCTTCAGTAATCTTATCTGCAAAATTCAGAAAATGAACACCCTTTGTTGCAAAGTTATAACGATTGTTTATAAGAATATACCGAGTCTGACGCAATTGAAGGTATTTTTTTAAACAATTATTGGTGTTCATTTTTTAAAAATGATTTTATATCACTTCTAAGGACTTCAAGAATCTGTTCTGCAAAATTTGGAAAATGAACACCCTTTGTTGCAAAGTCATAACGATTATTTATAGGAACATAAGGACTCTGACGCATTTAACGGACTTTTTTTAAACAATTATTGGGGTTCATTATTTAAAAATGATTTTATATCACTTCTAAGGACTTCAAGAATCTGTTCTGCAAAATTTGGAAAATGAACACCCTTTGTTGCAAAGTTATAACGATTGTTTTTAAGAACATAACGCATTTGCCGATTTTAACGGTCTTTTCTTAAACAATTATTGGTGTTCATTTTTTTAAAATGCTTTTATTTCACTTCTAATCTTATCTGCAAAATTCAGAAAATGAACACCCTTTGTTGCAAAGTTATAACGATTATTTATAGGAACATAACGACTCTGAGGCATTTAACGGTCTTTTTTTAAACAATTATTAGTGTTCATTTTTTAAAAATGATTATATATCACTTCTAAAGGCTTCAAGAATCTGTTCTGCAAAATTCAGAAAATGAACACCCTTTGTTGCAAAGTTATAAAGATTGTTTTTAAGAACATAACGAATCTGCCGATTTTAACGGTCTTTTCTTAAACAATTAAGGGTGTTCATTTTTTAAAAATGATTTTATATCAGTTCTAAAGGCTTCAATAATCTTATCTGCAACATTCAGAAAATTAACACCCTTTGTTGCAAAGTTATAACGATTATTTATAGGAACATAACGACTCTGACGCATTTAACGGTCTTTTTTTAAACAATTAGGGGTGTTTATGTTTTAAAAATGATTTTATATCACTTCTAAGGACTTCAAGAATCTGTTCCGCAAAATTCGGAAAATGAACACCCATTATTGCAAAGTTAGAACGATTGTTTTTAAGAACATAAGGACTCTGACGCATTTAACGGTCTTTTTTTAAACAATTATTGGGGTTCATTATTTAAAAATGATTTTATATCACTTCTAAGGACTTCAAGAATCTGTTCCGCAAAATTCGGAAAATGAACACCCATTATTGCAAAGTTAGAACGATTGTTTTTAAGAACATAACGCATCTACCGATTTTAACGGTCTTTTCTTAAACAATTATTAGTGTTCATTTTTTAAAAATGATTTTATATCACCTTTAAAGGCTTCAGTAATCTTATCTGCAAAATTCAGAAAATGAACACCTTTGTTGCAAAGTTATAACAATTATTTATAGGAACATAACGACTCTGACGCATTTAACGGTCTTTTTTTAAACAATTAGGGGTGTTTATTTTTTAAAAATGATTTTATATCACTTCTAAGGAATTCAAGAATCTGTTCCGCAAAATTTGGAAAATGAACACCCTTTGTTGCAAAGTCATAACGATTATTTATAGGAACATAAGGACTCTGACGCATTTAACGGACTTTTTTTAAACAATTATTGGGGTTCATTATTTAAAAATGATTTTATATCACTTCTAAGGACTTCAAGAATCTGCTCTGCAAAATTTGGAAAATGAACACCCTTTGTTGCAAAGTTATAACGATTGTTTATATGAACAGAACAGCTCTGACCAATTTAAAGGTCTTTACTTGAACAATTATTGGTGTTCATTTTTTAAAAATGATTTTATATCACTTCTACAGGCTTCAATAATCTTATCTGCAAAAGTCAGAAAATGAACACCCTTTGTTGCAAAGTTATAACGATTGTTTATAGGAACATACCGAGTCTGACGCATTTAAAGGTCTTTTTTTAAACAATTATTGGTGTTCATTTTTTAAAAATGATTTTATATCACTTCTAAGGATTTCAAGAATCTGTTCTGCAAAATTCAGAAAATGAACACCCTTTGTGGCAAAGTTAAAACGATTGTTTTTAAGAACATAACGCATCTACCGATTTTAACGGTCTTTTCTTAAACAATTATTAGTGTTCATTTTTTAAAAATGATTTTATATCACTTCTAAAGGCTTCAAGAATCTGTTCTGCAAAATTTGGAAAATGAACACCCTTTGTTGCAAAGTCATAACGATTATTTATAGGAACATAAGGACTCTGACGCATTTAACGGTCTTTTTTTAAACAATTATTGGTGTTCATTTTTTAAAAATGATTTTATATCACTTCTAAGGACTTCAAGAATCTTATCTGCAAAATTCAGAAAATGAACACCCTTTGTTGCAAAGTTATAACAATTGTTTATAAGAATATACCGAGTCTGACGCAATTGAAGGTCTTTTTTTAAACAATTATTGGTGTTCATTTTTTAAAAATGATTTTATATCACTTCTAAAGGCTTCATTAATCTTATCTGCAAAATTCAGAAAATGAACACCCTTTGTTGCAAAGTTATAACAATTATTTATAGGAACATAACGACTCTGACGCATTTAACGGTCTTTTTTTAAACAATTATTGGTGTTCATTTTTTAAAAATGATTTTATATCACTTCTAAGGACTTCAAGAATCTGTTCTGCAAAATTTGGAAAATGAACACCCTTTGTTGCAAAGTTATAACGATTGTTTATAGAAACATAACGACTCTGCCTATTTTAACGGTCTTTTCTTAAACAATTATTGGTGTTCATGTTTTAAAAATGATTTTATATCACTTCTAAAGGCTTCATTAATCTTATCTGCAAAATTCAGAAAATGAACACCCTTTGTTGCAAAGTTATAACAATTATTTATAGGAACATAACGACTCTGACGCATTTGAAGGTCTTTTTTTAAACAATTATTGGTGTTCATTTTTTAAAAATGATTTTATATCACTTCTAAGGACTTCAAGAATCTGTTCTGCAAAATTTGGAAAATGAACACCCTTTGTTGCAAAGTTAGAATGATTGTTTATAGAAACATAACGACTCTGCCTATTTTAACGGTCTTTTCTTAAACAATTATTGGTGTTCATGTTTTAAAAATGATTTTATATCACTTCTAAGGACTTCAAGAATCTGTTCTGCAAAATTTGGAAAATGAACACCCTTTGTTGCAAAGTCATAACGATTATTTATAGGAACATAAGGACTCTGACGCATTTAACGGACTTTTTTTAAACAATTATTGGTGTTCATTTTTTAAAAATGATTTTATATCACTTCTAAGGACTTCAAGAATCTGTTCTGCAAAATTTGGAAAATGAACACCCTTTGTTGCAAAGTCATAACGATTATTTATAGGAACATAAGGACTCTGACGCATTTAACGGTCTTTTTTAAAACAATTATTGGTGTTCATTTTTTAAAAATGATTTTATATCACTTCTAAAGGCTTCAAGAATCTGTTCTGCAAAATTTGGAAAATGAACACCCTTTGTTGCAAAGTTAGAACGATTGTTTTTAAGAAAATAACGCATCTGCCGATTTTAACGGTCTTTTCTTAAACAATTAAGGGTGTTCATTTTTTTAAAATGATTTTATATCACCTTTAAAGGCTTCAGTAATCTTATCTGCAAAATTCAGAAAATGAACACCCTTTGTTGCAAAGTTATAACGATTATTTATAGGAACATAAGGACTCTGACGCATTTAACGGACTTTTTTTAAACAATTATTGGTGTTCATTTTTTAAAAATGATTTTATATCACTTCTAAGGAATTCAAGAATCTGTTCCGCAAAATTTGGAAAATGAACACCCTTTGTTGCAAAGTCATAACGATTATTTATAGGAACATAAGGACTCTGACGCATTTAACGGACTTTTTTTAAACAATTATTGGGGTTCATTTTTAAAAATGATTTTATATCACTTCTAAGGACTTCAAGAATCTGTTCTGCAAAATTTGGAAAATGAACACCCTTTGTTGCAAAGTTAGAATGATTGTTTATAGAAACATAACGACTCTGCCTATTTTAACGGTCTTTTCTTAAACAATTAAGGGTGTTCATTTTTTTAAAATGATTTTATATCACCTTTAAAGGCTTCAGTAATCTTATCTGCAAAATTCAGAAAATGAACACCCTTTGTTGCAAAGTTATAACGATTGTTTATAAGAACATAACGACTCTGACGCATTTAACGGTCTTTTTTTAAACAATTAGGGGTGTTTATTTTTTAAAAATGATTTTATATCACTTCTAAAGGCTTCAAGAATCTGTTCTGCAAAATTTGGAAAATGAACACCCTTTGTTGCAAAGTCATAACGATTATTTATAGGAACATAAGGACTCTGACGCATTTAAAGGTCTTTTTTTAAACAATTATTGGTGTTTATTTTTTAAAAATGATTTTATATCACTTCTAAGGATTTCAAGAATCTGTTCTGCAAAATTTGGAAAATGAACACCCTTTGTTGCAAAGTTATAACGATTAGTTATAGGAACATAACGACTCTGACGCATTTAACGGTCTTTTTTTAAACAATTATTGGGGTTCATTTTTTAAAAATGATTTTATATCACTTCTAAGGACTTCAAGAATCTGTTCTGCAAAATTTGGAAAATGAACACCCTTTGTTGCAAAGTTATAACGATTATTTATAGGAACATAAGGACTCTGACGCATTTAACGGTCTTTTTTTAAACAATTATTGGTGTTCATTTTTTAAAAATGATTTTATATCACTTCTAAGGACTTCAAGAATCTGTTCTGCAAAATTTGGAAAATGAACACCCTTTGTTGCAAAGTTATAACGATTGTTTTTAAGAAGATCACGCATCTGCCGATTTTAACGGTCTTTTCTTAAACAATTAAGGGTGTTCATTTTTTTAAAATGATTTTATATCACCTTTAAAGGCTTCAGTAATCTTATCTGCAAAATTCAGAAAATGAACACCCTTTGTTGCAAAGTTATAACGATTGTTTATAAGAATATACCGAGTCTGACGCAATTGAAGGTATTTTTTTAAACAATTATTGGTGTTCATTTTTTAAAAATGATTTTATATCACTTCTAAGGACTTCAAGAATCTGTTCTGCAAAATTTGCAAAAAGGAACACCCTTTGTTGCAAAGTCATAACGATTATTTATAGGAACATAAGCACTCTGACGCATTTAACGGACTTTTTTTAAACAATTATTGGGGTTCATTTTTAAAAATGATTTTATATCACTTCTAAGGACTTCAAGAATCTGTTCTGCAAAATTTGGAAAATGAACACCCTTTGTTGCAAAGTTAGAATGATTGTTTATAGAAACATAACGACTCTGCCTATTTTAACGGTCTTTTCTTAAACAATTATTGGTGTTCATGTTTTAAAAATGATTTTATATCACTTCTAAAGGCTTCATTAATCTTATCTGCAAAATTCAGAAAATGAACACCCTTTGTTGCAAAGTTATAACAATTATTTATAGGAACATAACGACTCTGACGCATTTAACGGTCTTTTTTTAAACAATTAGGGGTGTTCATTTTTTAAAAATGATTTTATATCACTTCTAAGGACTTCAAGAATCTTATCTGCAAAATTCAGAAAATGAACACCCTTTGTTGCAAAGTTATAACGATTATTTATAGGAACATAACGACTCTGACGCATTTAACGGTCTTTTTTTAAACAATTATTAGTGTTCATTTTTTAAAAATGATTATATATCACTTGTAAAGGCTTCAAGAATCTGTTCTGCAAAATTCGGAAAATGAACACCCTTTGTGGCAAAGTTAAAACGATTGTTTTTAAGAACATACCGCATCTACCGATTTTAACGGTCTTTTCTTAAACAATTATTAGTGTTCATTTTTTTAAAATGATTTTATATCACTTCTAAAGGCTTCAAGAATCTGTTCTGCAAAATTTGGAAAATGAACACCCTTTGTTGCAAAGTCATAACGATTATTTATAGGAACATAAGGACTCTGACGCATTTAACGGTCTTTTTTTAAACATTTATTGGTGTTCATTTTTTAAAAATGATTTTATATCACTTCTAAGGACTTCAAGCATCTTATCTGCAAAATTCAGAAAATGAACACCCTTTGTTGCAAAGTTATAACGATTATTTATAGGAACATAAGCACTCTGACGCATTTAACGGACTTTTTTTAAACAATTATTGGGGTTCATTTTTAAAAATGATTTTATATCACTTCTAAGGACTTCAAGAATCTGTTCTGCAAAATTCGGAAAATGGTCACCCTTTGTTGCAAAGTTATAACGATTATTTATAGGAACATAACGACTCTGACGCATTTGAAGGTCTTTTTTTAAACAATTATTGGTGTTCATTTTTTAAAAATGATTTTATATCACCTTTAAAGGCTTCAGTAATCTTATCTGCAAAATTCAGAAAATGAACACCTTTGTTGCAAAGTTATAACAATTATTTATAGGAACATAACGACTCTGACGCATTTAACGGTCTTTTTTTAAACAATTAGGGGTGTTTATTTTTTAAAAATGATTTTATATCACTTCTAAGGAATTCAAGAATCTGTTCTGCAAAATTCGGAAAATGAACACCCTTTGTGGCAAAGTTAGAACGATTGTTTTTAAGAACATAACGCATCTACCGATTTTAACGGTCTTTTCTTAAACAATTATTAGTGTTCATTTTTTAAAAATGATTATATATCACTTGTAAAGGCTTCAAGAATCTGTTCTGCAAAATTTGGAAAATGAACACCCTTTGTTGCAAAGTCATAACGATTATTTATAGGAACATAAGGACTCTGACGCATTTAACGGTCTTTTTTTAAACATTTATTGGTGTTCATTTTTTAAAAATGATTTTATATCACTTCTAAGGACTTCAAGCATCTTATCTGCAAAATTCAGAAAATGAACACCCTTTGTTGCAAAGTTAGAACGATTGTTTTTAAGAAAATAACGCATCTGCCGATTTTAACGGTCTTTTCTTAAACAATTAAGGGTGTTCATTTTTTTAAAATGATTTTATATCACCTTTAAAGGCTTCAGTAATCTTATCTGCAAAATTCAGAAAATGAACACCCTTTGTTGCAAAGTTATAACGATTGTTTATAAGAATATACCGAGTCTGACGCAATTGAAGGTATTTTTTTAAACAATTATTGGTGTTCATTTTTTAAAAATGATTTTATATCACTTCTAAGGACTTCAAGAATCTGTTCTGCAAAATTTGCAAAAAGGAACACCCTTTGTTGCAAAGTTAGAATGATTGTTTATAGAAACATAACGACTCTGCCTATTTTAACGGTCTTTTCCTAAACAATTATTGGTGTTCATTTTTTAAAAATGATTTTATATCACTTCTAAGGACTTCAGTAATCTTATCTGCATAATTCAGGAAATGAACACCCTTTGTTGCAAAGTTATAACGATTGTTTATAGGAACATAATGACTCCTACGCATTTAACGGTCTTTTTTTAAACAATTAAGGGTGTTCATTTTTTAAAAATGATTTTATATCACTTCTAAAGGCTTCAATATTCTTATCTGCATAATTCAGAAAATGAACACCCTTTGTTGCAAAGTTATAACGATTGTTTATAGGAACATAACGACTCTGACGCATTTATCGGTCTTTTTTTAAACAATTAGGGGTGTTTATTTTTTAACAATGATTTTATATCACTTCGAAGGATTTCAAGAATCTGTTCTGCAAAATTCGGGAAATGAACACCCTTTGTTGCAAAGTAATAACGATTGTTCATAGGAACATAACAGCTCTGACGCATTTAACGGTCTTTTTTTAAACAATTATTGGTGTTCATTTTTTAAAAATGATTTTATATCACTTCTAAAGGCTTCAATAATCTTATCTGCAAAATTCGGAAAATGAACACCCTTTGTTGCAAAGTTATAAAGATTGTTTATAGGAACATAACGAATCTGCCGATTTTAACGGTCTTTTTTTAAACAATTATTGGTGTTCATTTTTTAAAAATGATTTTATATCACTTCTAAGGACTTCAAGAATCTGTTCTGCAAAATTCAGAAAATGAACACCCTTTGTTGCAAAGTTATAACGATTGTTTATAGGAACATAACGACTCTGACGCATTTATCGGTCTTTTTTTAAACAATTAGGGGTGTTTATTTTTTAACAATGATTTTATATCACTTCGAAGGATTTCAAGAATCCGTTCTGCAAAATTTGGAAAATGAACACCCTTTGTTGCAAAGTTATAACGATTATTTATAGGAACATAACGACTCTGACGCATTTAACGGTCTTTTTTTAAACAATTAGGGGTGTTTATTTTTTAAAAATGATTTTATATCACTTCTAAGGAATTCAAGAATCTGTTCTGCAAAATTCGGAAAACGGTCACCCTTTGTTGCAAAGTTATAACGATTATTTATAGGAACATAACGACTCTGCCTATTTTAACGGTCTTTTCTTAAACAATTATTGGTGTTCATGTTTTAAAAATGATTTTATATCACTTCTAAAGGCTTCATTAATCTTATCTGCAAAATTCAGAAAATGAACACCCTTTGTTGCAAAGTTATAACAATTATTTATAGGAACATAACGACTCTGACGCATTTAACGGTCTTTTTTTAAACAATTATTGGTGTTTATTTTTTAAAAATGATTTTATATCACTTCTAAGGAATTCAAGAATCTGTTCTGCAAAATTCGGAAAACGGTCACCCTTTGTTGCAAAGTTATAACGATTATTTATAGGAACATAACGACTCTGACGCATTTGAAGGTCTTTTTTTAAACAATTATTGGTGTTCATTTTTTAAAAATGATTTTATGTCACTTCTAAGGACTTCAAGAATCTGTTCTGCAAAATTTGGAAAATGAACACCCTTTGTTGCAAAGTTATAACGATTGTTTATAGAAACATAACGACTCTGCCGATTTTAACGGTCTTTTCTTAAACAATTATTGGTGTTCATTTTTTAAAAATGATTTTATATCACTTCTAAAGGCTTCAATAATCTTATCTGCAAAAGTCAGAACACCCTTTGTTGCAAAGTTATAACGATTGTTCATAGGAACATACCGAGTCTGAAGCATTTAAAGGTCTTTTTTTAAGCAATTATTGGTGTTCATTTATTAAAAATGATTTTATATCACTTCTAAGGATTTCAAAAATCTGTTCTCCAAAATTTGGAAAATGAACACCCTTTGTTCAAAAGTTATAACGATTGTTTATAAGAACATAACGACTCTGACGCATTTAACGGTCTTTTCTTAAACAATTATTGGTGTTCATTTTTTAAAAATGATTTTATATCACTTCTAAAGGCTTCAAGAATCTGTTCTGCAAAATTCGGAAAATGAACACCCTTTGTTGCAAAGTTATAACGATTGTTTATAAGAACATAACGACTCTGACGCATTTAACGGTCTTTTTTTAAACAATTATTGGTGTTCATTTTTAAAAATGATTTTATATCACTTCTAAAGGCTTCAAGAATCTTATCTGCAAAATTCAGAAAATGAACACCCTTTGTTGCAAAGTTATAACGATTGTTTATAGGAACATAAGGACTCTGACGCATTTAACGGTCTTTTTTAAACAATTATTGGTGTTCATTTTTTTAAAATGCTTTTATTTCACTTCTAATCTTATCTGCAAAATTCAGAAAATGAACACCCTTTGTTGCAAAGTTATAACGATTATTTTTAGGAACATAACGACTCTGACGTATTTATCGGTCTTTTTTTAAACAATTATTAGTGTTCATTTTTTAAAAATGATTATATATCACTTCTAAAGGCTTCAAGAATCTGTTCTGCAAAATTCGGAAAATGAACACCGTTTGTGGCAAAGTTATAACGATTGTTTTTAAGAACATAACGCATCTACCGATTTTAACGGTCTTTTCTTAAACAATTATTAGTGTTCATTTTTTAAAAATGATTATATATCACTTCTAAAGGCTTCAAGAATCTGTTCTGCAAAATTTGGAAAATGAACACCCTTTGTTGCAAAGTTATAACAATTATTTATAGGAACATAACGACTCTGACGCATTTAACGGTCTTTTTTTAAACAATTAGGGGTGTTTATTTTTTAAAAATGATTTTATATCACTTCTAAAGGCTTCAATATTCTTATCTGCATAATTCAGAAAATGAACACCCTTTGTTGCAAAGTTATAACGATTGTTTATAGGAACATAACGACTCTGACGCATTTATCGGTCTTTTTTTAAACAATTAGGGGTGTTTATTTTTTAACAATGATTTTATATCACTTCGAAGGATTTCAAGAATCTGTTCTGCAAAATTCGGGAAATGAACACCCTTTGTTGCAAAGTAATAACGATTGTTCATAGGAACATAACAGCTCTGACGCATTTAACGGTCTTTTTTTAAACAATTATTGGTGTTCATTTTTTAAAAATGATTTTATATCACTTCTAAAGGCTTCAATAATCTTATCTGCAAAATTCAGAAAATGAACACCCTTTGTTGCAAAGTTATAACGATTATTTATAGGAACATAACGACTCTGACGCATTTATCGGTCTTTTTTTAAACAATAAAGGGTGTTCAATTTTTAAAAATTATTTTATATCACTTCTAAGGACTTCAAGAATCTGTTCTGCAAAATTTGGAAAATGAACACCCTTTGTTGCAAAGTTAGAAAGATTGTTTTTAAGAACATAACGCAACTACCGATTTTAACGGTCTTTTTTTAAACAATTATTAGTGTTCATTTTTTAAAAATGATTTTATATCACTTCTAAAGGCTTCAAGAATCTGTTCTGCAAAATTCGGAAAATGAACACCCTTTGTTGCAAAGTTATAAAGATTGTTTATAGGAACATAACGAATCTGCCGATTTTAACGGTCTTTTTTTATACAATTAAGGGCGATCATTTTTTTAAAATGATTTTATATCACTTCTAAAGGCTTCAATAATCTTATCTGCAAAATTTGGAAAATGAACACCCTTTGTTGCAAAGTTATAACGATTATTTATAGGAACATAACGACTCTGACGCATTTTAACGGTCTTTTTTTAAACAATTATTGGTGTTCATTTTTTAAAAATGATTTTATATCACTTCTAAGGACTTCAAGAATTATCTGCAAAATTCAGAAAATGAACACCCTTTGTTGCAAAGTTATAACGATTGTTTTTAAGAACATAACGCATCTGACGATTTTAACGGTCTTTTCTTAAACAATTATGGGTGTTCATTTTTTAAAAATGATTTTATATCACTTCTAAAGGCTTCAAGAATCTGATCTGCAAAATTCAGAAAATGAACACCCTTTGTTGCAAAGTTATAACGATTGTTTATAAGAACATACCGACTCTGACGCATTTTAACGGTCTTTTTTTAAACAATTATTGGTGTTCATTTTTAAAAATGATTTTATATCACTTCTAAGGTGGCAGAGAGAGAAAAGGGTGTTCATATTCCGAATTTTCAGAACAGATTCTTGAAGGCCTTAGAAGTGATATAAAATCATTTTTAAAAAATGAACCCCAATAATTGTTTAAAAAAAGACCGTTAAAATCGGCAGATGTGTTATGTTCTTAAAAACAATCGTTCTAACTTTGCAATAATGGGTGTTCATTTTCCGAATTTTGCGGAACAGATTCTTGAAGTCCTTAGAAGTGATATAAAATCATTTTTAAAAAATGAACACTAATAATTGTTTAAGAAAAGAACATTAAAATCGGCAGATGCGTTATGTTCCTAACAACAATCGTCGTAACTTTGCCACTAAGGGTGTTCATTTTTCTAATTTTGCAGATCAGATTCTTGAAGTCCTTAGAAGTGATATAAAATCATTTTTAAAAAATGAACACCAATAATTGTTTAAAAAAAGACCTTTAAATGCGTCAGACTCGGTATGTTCCTATAAACAATCGTTATAACTTTGCAACAAAGGGTGTTCATTTTCTGAATTTTGCAGATAAGATTCTTGAAGTCCTTAGAAGTGATATATAATCATTTTTAAAAAATGAACACTAATAATTGTTTAAGAAAAGACCGTTAAAATCGGTAGATGCGTTATGTTCTTAAAAACAATCGTTCTAACTTTGCAATAATGGGTGTTCATTTTCCGAATTTTGCGGAACAGATTCTTGAAGTCCTTAGAAGTGATATAAAATCATTTTTAAAAAATGAACACCAATAATTGTTTAAAAAAAGACCTTCAAATGCGTCAGAGTCGTTATGTTCCTATAAATAATCGTTATAACTTTGCAACAAAGGGTGACCATTTTCCGAATTTTGCAGAACAGATTCTTGAATTTCTTAGAAGTGATATAAAATCATTTTTAAAAAATGAACACCAATAATTGTTTAAAAAAAGACCTTTAAATGCGTCAGACTCGGTATGTTCCTATAAACAATCGTTATAACTTTGCAACAAAGGGTGTTCATTTTCTGAATTTTGCAGATAAGATTCTTGAAGTCCTTAGAAGTGATATAAAATCATTTTTAAAAAATGAACACCAATAATTGTTTAAAAAAAGACCGTTAAATGCGTCAGAGTCCTTATGTTCCTATAAATAATCGTTATGACTTTGCAACAAAGGGTGTTCATTTTCTGAATTTTGCAGAACAGATTCTTGAAATCCTTAGAAGTGATATAAAATCATTTTTAAAAAATGAACACCAATAATTGTTTAAAAAAAGACCGTTAAAATCGGTAGATGCATTATGTTCTTAAAAACAATCGTTCTAACTTTGCAACAAAGGGTGTTCATTTTCCGAATTTTGCAGAACAGATTCTTGAAGCCTTTAGAAGTGATATAAAATCATTTTTAAAAAATGAACACTAATAATTGTTTAAGAAAAGACCGTTAAAATCGGTAGATGCGTTATGTTCCTATAAATAATCGTTATAACTTTGCAACAAAGGGTGACCAGTTTCCGAATTTTGCAGAACAGATTCTTGAATTCCTTAGAAGTGATATAAAATCATTTTTAAAAAATGAACACCAATAATTGTTTAAAAAAAGACCGTTAAATGCGTCAGAGTCCTTATGTTCTTAAAAACAATCGTTCTAACTTTGCAATAATGGGTGTTCATTTTCCGAATTTTGCGGAACAGATTCTTGAAGTCCTTAGAAGTGATATAAAATCATTTTTAAAAAATGAACAACCCTAATTGTTTAAAAAAAGACCGATAAATACGTCGGAGTCGTTATGTTCCTATAAATAATCGTTATAACTTTGCAACAAAGGGTGTTCATTTTCTGAATTTTGCAGAACAGATTCTTGAAATCCTTCGAAGTGATATAAAATCATTGTTAAAAAATAAACACCATTAATTGTTTAAAAAAAGACCATTAAATGCGTCAGAGTCGTTATGTTCCTATAAATAGTCGGTATAACTTTTGAACAAACGGTGTTCATTTTCCAAATTTTGGAGAACATATTCTTGAAATCCTTAGAAGTGATATAAAATCATTGTTAAAAATTCACACCCTTAATGGTTTAAAAAAGACCGATAAATGCGTCAGAGTCGTTATATTCCTATAAACAATCGTTATAACTTTGCAACAAAGGGTGTTAATTTTCTGAATTATGCAGATAAGATTATTGAAGCCTTTAGAAGTGATATAAAATCATTTTTAAAAAATGAACACCAATAATTGTTTAAAAAAAGACCGTTAAATGCGTCAGATGCGTTATGTTCCTATAAATAATCGTTATAACTTTGCCACAAAGGGTGTTCATTTTCCGAATTTTGCGGAACAGATTCTTGAACTCCTTAGAAGTGATATAAAATCATTTTTAAAAAATGAACCCCAATAATTGTTTAAAAAAAGACCGTTAAATGCGTCAGAGTCCTTATGTTCCTATAAATAATCGTTATAACTTTGCAACAAAGGGTGTTCATTTTCCAAATTTTGCAGAACAGATTCTTGAAGTCCTTAGAAGTGATATAAAATCATTTTAAAAAAATGAACACCCTTAATTGTTTAAGAAAAGACCGTTAAAATCGGCAGATGCGTTATTTTCTTAAAAACAATCGTTCTAACTTTGCAATAATGGGTGTTCATTTTCCGAATTTTGCGGAACAGATTCTTGAAGTCCTTAGAAGTGATATAAAATCATTTTTAAAAAATGAACACCTATAATTGTTTAAAAAAAGTCCTTTAAATGCGTCAGACTCGGTATGTTCCTATAAACAATCGTTATAACTTTGCAACAAAGGGTGTTCATTTTCTGAATTTTGCAGAACAGATTCTTGAAATCCTTAGAAGTGATATAAAATCATTTTTAAAAAATGAACACCAATAATTGTTTAAAAAAAGACCTTTAAATGCGTCAGACTCGGTATGTTCCTATAAACAATCGTTATAACTTTGCAACAAAGGGTGTTCATTTTCTGAATTTTGCAGATAAGATTCTTGAAGTCCTTAGAAGTGATATAAAATCATTTTTAAAAAATGAACACCAATAATTGTTTAAAAAAAGACCGTTAAATGCGTCAGAGTCCTTATGTTCCTATAAATAATCGTTATGACTTTGCAACAAAGGGTGTTCATTTTCCAAATTTTGCAGAACAGATTCTTGAAGTCCTTAGAAGTGATATAAAATCATTTTTAAAAAATGAACAACCCTAATTGTTTAAAAAAAGACCGATAAATACGTCAGAGTCGTTATGTTCCTATAAATAATCGTTATAACTTTGCAACAAAGGGTGTTCATTTTCCAAATTTTGCGGAACAGATTCTTGAATTCCTTAGAAGTGATATAAAATCATTTTTAAAAAATGAACACCAATAATTGTTTAAAAAAATACCTTCAATTGCGTCAGACTCGGTATATTCTTATAAACAATCGTTATAACTTTGCAACAAAGGGTGTTCATTTTCTGAATTTTGCAGATAAGATTCTTGAAGTCCTTAGAAGTGATATAAAATCATTTTTAAAAAATGAACACCAATAATTGTTTAAAAAAAGACCGTTAAATGCGTCAGAGTCCTTATGTTCCTATAAATAATCGTTATGACTTTGCAACAAAGGGTGTTCATTTTCCAAATTTTGCAGAACAGATTCTTGAAGTCCTTAGAAGTGATATAAAATCATTTCTAAAAAATGGACACCAATAATTGTTTAAAAAAAGACCGTTAAAATCGGCAGATGTGTTATGTTCTTAAAAACAATCGTTCTAACTTTGCAATAATGGGTGTTCATTTTCCGAATTTTGCGGAACAGATTCTTGAAGTCCTTAGAAGTGATATAAAATCATTTTTAAAAAATGAACACTAATAATTGTTTAAGAAAAGAACATTAAAATCGGCAGATGCGTTATGTTCTTAAAAACAATCGTTCTAACTTTGCAATAATGGGTGTTCATTTTCCAAATTTTGCGGAACAGATTCTTGAAGTCCTTAGAAGTGATATAAAATCATTTTTAAAACATAAACACCCCTAATTGTTTAAAAAAAGACCGTTAAATGCGTCAGAGTCGTTATGTTCCTATAAATAATCGTTATAACTTTGAAATAAGCGGTGTTCATTTCCTGTATTTTGCAGAAAATATTCTTGAAACCTTTAGAAGTGATATAAAATCATTTTTAAAAAATGAACACCAATAATTGTTTAAAAAAGACCGTTAAATGCGTCAGACTCGGTATATTCTTATAAACAATCGTTATAACTTTGCAACAAAGGGTGTTCATTTTCTGAATTTTGCAGAACAGATTCTTGAAGTCCTTAGAAGTGATATAAAATCATTTTTAAAAAATGAACACCAATAATTGTTTAAAAAAAGACCTTCAATTGCGTCAGACTCGGTATATTCTTATAAACAATCGTTATAACTTTGCAACAAAGGGTGTTCATTTTCCAAATTTTGCAGAACAGATTCTTGAAGTCCTTAGAAGTGATATAAAATCATTTTTAAATAATGAACCCCAATAATTGTTTAAAAAAAGTCCGTTAAATGCGTCAGACTCGGTATGTTCCTATAAACAATCGTTATAACTTTGCAACAAAGGGTGTTCATTTTCTGAATTTTGCAGAACAGATTCTTGAAATCCTTAGAAGTGATATAAAATCATTTTTAAAAAATGAACACCAATAATTATTTAAAAAAAGACCGATAAATGCGTCAGAGCTGTTATGTTCCTATAAACAATCTTTATAACTTTGCAACAAAGGGTGTTCATT
This sequence comes from Trichopria drosophilae, assembly GCA_030407085.1. NCBI lineage: Eukaryota > Metazoa > Arthropoda > Insecta > Hymenoptera > Diapriidae > Trichopria > Trichopria drosophilae. Next base: position 19,071 of record JAQOWT010000121.1, on the reverse strand, counting down.
TTCCAAATTTTGCAGAACAGATTCTTGAAGTCCTTAGAAGTGATATAAAATAATTTTTAAAAATTGAACACCCTTTATTGTTTAAAAAAAGACCGATAAATGCGTCAGAGTCGTTATGTTCCTATAAACAATCGTTATAACTTTGCAACAAAGGGTGTTCATTTTCTGAATTATGCAGATAAGATTATTGAAGCCTTTAGAAGTGATATAAAATCATTTTTAAAGAATGAACACCATGAATTGTTTATGAAACGACCGTTAAAATCGGCAGATTCGTTATGTACTTAAAAACAATTGTTCTAACTTTGCCACAAAGGGTGTTAATTTTTGAATTTTGCATAACGGATTCTTGAAATCCTTAGAAGTGATATAAAATCCTTTTTAAAAAATGAACACCAATAATTGTTTAAAAAAATACCTTCAAATGCGTCATTCTCGGTATGTTTTTATAAACAATCTTTATAACTTAGCAACAACGGGTGATCATTTTCCGAAATTTGCAGAACAGATTCTTGAAATCCTTCGAAGTGATATAAAATCATTGTTAAAGAATAAACACCCTTAATGGTTTAAAAAAGACCGATAAATGCGTCAGAGTCGTTATATTCCTATAAACAATCGTTATAACTTTGCAACAAAGGGTGTTAATTTTCTGAATTATGCAGATAAGATTATTGAAGCCTTTAGAAGTGATATAAAATCATTTTTAAAAAATGAACACCAATAATTGTTTTAAAAAAGACCGTTAAATGCGGCAGATTCGTTATGTTCTTAAAAACAATCGTTCTAACTTTGCAATAATGGGTGTTCATTTTCCGAATTTTGCGGAACAGATTCTTGAAGTCCTTAGAAGTGATATAAAATCATTTTTAAAAAATGAACACTAATAATTGTTTAAGAAAAGAACATTAAAATCGGCAGATGCGTTATGTTCTTAAAAACAATCGTTCTAACTTTGCAATAATGGGTGTTCATTTTCCAAATTTTGCGGAACAGATTCTTGAAACCTTTAGAAGTGATATAAAATCATTTTTAAAAAATGAACACCAATAATTGTTTAAGAAAAGACCGTTAAAATCGTCAAATGCGTTATGTTCCTAAAAACAATCGTTATAACTTTGCAACAAAGGGTGTTCATTTTCTGAATTTTGCAGAACAGATTCTTGAAGTCCTTAGAAGTGATATAAAATCATTTTTAAAAAATGAACACCAATAATTGTTTAAAAAAAGACCGATAAATGCGTCAGAGTCGTTATGTTCCTATAAACAATCGTTATAACTTTGCAACAACGGGTGTTCATTTTCTGAATTATGCAGATAAGAATATTGAAGCCTTTAGAAGTGATATAAAATCATTTTTAAAAAATGAACACCCTTAATTGTTTAAAAAAAGACCGTTAAATGCGTAGGAGTCATTATGTTCCTATAAACAATCGTTATAACTTTGCAACAAAGGGTGTTCATTTCCTGAATTATGCAGATAAGATTACTGAAGTCCTTAGAAGTGATATAAAATCATTTTTAAAAAATGAACACCCTTAATTGTTTAAGAAAAGATCGTTAAAATCGGCAGATTCGTTATGTTCTTAAAAACAATCGTTCTAACTTTGCAACAAAGGGTGTTCATATTCCGAATTTTCAGAACAGATTCTTGAAGGCCTTAGAAGTGATATAAAATCATTTTTAAAAAATGAACCCCAATAATTGTTTAAAAAAAGACCGTTAAATGCGTCAGAGCTGTTATGTTCCTATGAACAATCGTTATAACTTTGCAACAAAGGGTGTTCATTTCCCGAATTTTGCAGAACAGATTCTTGAAATCCTTCGAAGTGATATAAAATCATTGTTAAAAAATAAACACCCCTAATTGTTTAAAAAAAGACCGATAAATGCGTCAGAGTCGTTATGTTCCTATAAACAATCGTTATAACTTTGCAACAAAGGGTGTTCAATTTCTGAATTTTGCAGATAAGATTCTTGAAGTCCTTAGAAATGATGTAAAATCATTTTTAAAAAATGAACACCAATAATTGTTTAAAAAAAGACCGTTAAAATCGGCAAATGCGTTATGTTCTTAAAAACAATCGTTATAACTTTGCAACAAAGGGTGTTCATTTTCCAAATTTCGCAGAACAGATTGTTGAAGTCCTTAGAAGTGATATAAAATCATTTGTAAATAATGAACCCCAATAATTGTTTAAAAAAAGACCTTTAAATGCGTCAGAGTCCTTATGTTCCTATAAACAATCGTTATAACTTTGCAACAAAGGGTGTTCATTTTCCAAATTTTGCAGAACAGATTCTTGAAGTCCTTAGAAGTGATATAAAATCATTTTTAAAAAATGAACACCAATAATTGTTTAAAAAAGACCGTTAAATGCGTCAGACTCGGTATGTTCCTATAAAACAATCGTTATAACTTTGCAACAAAGGGTGTTCATTTTCTGAATTTTGCAGAACAGATTCTTGAAGTCCTTAGAAGTGATATAAAATCATTTTTAAAAAATGAACACCAATAATTGTTTAAAAAAAGACCGTTAAATGCGTCAGAGTCGTTATGTTCCTATAAACAATCGTTATAACTTTGCAACAAAGGGTGTTCATTTTCTGAATTTTGCAGAACAGATTCTTGAAGTCCTTAGAAGTGATATAAAATCATTTTTAAAAAATGAACACCAATAATTGTTTAAAAAAGACCGTTAAATGCGTCAGAGTCGTTATGTTCCTATAAATAATCGTTATAACTTTGCAACAAAGGGTGTTCATTTTCTGAATTTTGCAGAACAGATTCTTGAAGTCCTTAGAAGTGATATAAAATCATTTTTAAAAAATGAACACTAATAATTGTTTAAGAAAAGACCGTTAAAATCGTCAGATGCGTTATGTTCTTAAAAACAATCGTTATAACTTTGCAACAAAGGGTGTTCATTTTCCGAATTTTGCAGAACAGATTCTTGAAGTCCTTAGAAGTGATATAAAATCATTTTTAAAAAATGAACACTAATAATTGTTTAAAAAAAGACCGTTAAATGCGTCAGAGTCGTTATGTTCCTATAAAAACAATCGTTATAACTTTGCAACAAAGGGTGTTCATTTTCTGAATTTTGCAGAACAGATTCTTGAAGTCCTTAGAAGTGATATAAAATCATTTTTAAAAAATGAACACCCTTAATTGTTTAAGAAAAGATCGTTAAAATCGGCAGATTCGTTATGTTCTTAAAAACAATCGTTCTAACTTTGCAACAAAGGGTGTTCATATTCCGAATTTTCAGAACAGATTCTTGAAGGCCTTAGAAGTGATATAAAATCATTTTTAAAAAATGAACCCCAATAATTGTTTAAAAAAAGACCGTTAAAATCGGCAGATGTGTTATGTTCTTAAAAACAATCGTTCTAACTTTGCAATAATGGGTGTTCATTTTCCGAATTTTGCGGAACAGATTCTTGAAGTCCTTAGAAGTGATATAAAATCATTTTTAAAACATAAACACCCCTAATTGTTTAAAAAAAGACCGTTAAATGCGTCCAAGTCGTTATGTTCTTACAAACAATCGTTATGACTTTATAACAAAGGGTGTTCATTTTCTGTATTTTGCAGAAAATATTCTTGAAGCCCTTAGAAGTGATATAAATTCATTTTTAAAAAATGAACACCCTTAATTGTTAAAAAAAAGACCGTTGAAATCGTCAGAGTCGTTATGTTCCTATAAACAATGTTATAACTTTGCAACAAAGGGTGTTCATTTTCTGAATTTTGCAGAACAGATTCTTGAAGTCCTTAGAAGTGATATAAAATCATTTTTAAAAAATGAACACCAATAATTGTTTAAAAAAAGACCGTTAAATGCGTCAGAGTCTTATGTTCCTATAAACAATCGTTATAACTTTGCAACAAAGGGTGTTCATTTTCTGAATTTTGCAGAACAGATTCTTGAAGTCCTTAGAAGTGATATAAAATCATTTTTAAAAAATGAACACCAATAATTGTTTAAAAAAAGACCGTTAAATGCGTCAGAGTCGTTATGTTCTTATAAACAATCGTTATAACTTTGCAACAAAGGGTGTTCATTTTCTGAATTTTGCAGAAAATATTCTTGAAACCTTTAGAAGTGATATAAAATCATTTTTAAAAAAAGGATAGCCTTTAATTGTTTAAAAAAAGTCCGTTAAAATCGGCAGATTCGTTATGTTCCTATAAACAATCTTTATAACTTTGCAACAAAGGGTGTTCATTTTCCGAATTTTCAGAACAGATTCTTGAATTCCTTAGAAGTGATATAAACCATTTTAAAAAAATGATCGCCCTTAATTGTTTAAAAAAAGTCCGTTAAAATCGGCAGATTCGTTATGTTCCTATAAACAATCTTTATAACTTTGCAACAAAGGGTGTTCATTTTCCGAATTTTCAGAACAGATTCTTGAATTCCTTAGAAGTGATATAAAATCATTTTTAAAAAATGAACACCAATAGTTGTTTAAAAAAAGACCTTGAAATGCGTCAGACTCGGTATATTCCTATAAACAATCGTTATAACTTTGCAACAAAGGGTGTTCATTTTCCGAATTTTGCAGAACAGATTCTTGAAGCCTTTAGAAGTGATATAAAATCATTTTTAAAAAATGAACACTAATAATTGTTTAAAAAAAGACCGTTAAAATCGGTAGTTGCGTTATGTTCTTAAAAACAATCTTTCTAACTTTGCAACAAAGGGTGTTCATTTTCCAAATTTTGCAGAACAGATTCTTGAAGTCCTTAGAAGTGATATAAAATAATTTTTAAAAATTGAACACCCTTTATTGTTTAAAAAAAGACCGATAAATGCGTCAGAGTCGTTATGTTCCTATAAACAATCGTTATAACTTTGCAACAAAGGGTGTTCATTTTCTGAATTATGCAGATAAGAATATTGAAGCCTTTAGAAGTGATATAAAATCATTTTTAAAAAATGAACACCCTTAATTGTTTAAGAAAAGATCGTTAAAATCGGCAGATTCGTTATGTTCTTAAAAACAATCGTTCTAACTTTGCAATAATGGGTGTTCATTTTCCGAATTTTGCGGAACAGATTCTTGAAGTCCTTAGAAGTGATATAAAATCATTTTTAAAAAATGAACACTAATAATTGTTTAAGAAAAGACCGTTAAAATCGGTAGATTCGTTATGTTCTTAAAAACAATCGTTATAACTTTGCAACAAAGGGTGTTCATTTTCCAAATTTTGCAGATCAGATTCTTGAAGTCCTTAGAAGTGATATAAAATCATTTTTAAAAAATGAACACCTATAATTGTTTAAAAAAAGTCCTTTAAATGCGTCAGACTCGGTATGTTCCTATAAACAATCGTTATAACTTTGCAACAAAGGGTGTTCATTTTCTGAATTTTGCAGAACAGATTCTTGAAGCCTTTAGAAGTGATATAAAATCATTTTAAAAAAATGAACACCAATAATTGTTTAAGAAAAGACCGTTAAAATCGGCAAATGCGTTATGTTCTTAAAAACAATCGTTATAACTTTGCAACAAAGGGTGTTCATTTTCCAAATTTTGCAGAACAGATTCTTGAAGTCCTTAGAAGTGACATAAAATCATTTTTAAAAAATGAACACCAATAATTGTTTAAGAAAAGACCGTTAAAATCGGTAGATGCGTTATGTTCTTAAAAACAATCGTTTTAACTTTGCCACAAAGGGTGTACATTTTCTGAATTTTGCAGAACAGATTCTTGAAATCCTTAGAAGTGATATAAAATCATTTTTAAAAAATGAACACCAATAATTGTTTAAAAAAAGACCTTTAAATGCCTCAGACTCGGTATGTTCCTATAAACAATCGTTATAACTTTGCAACAAAGGGTGTTCATTTTCTGAATTTTGCAGATAAGATTCTTGAAGTCCATAGAAGTGATATAAAATCATTTTTAAAAAATGAACACCAATAATTGTTTAAAAAAAGACCGTTAAAATCGGCAGATGCGTTATTTTCTTAAAAACAATCGTTCTAACTTTGCAACAAAGGGTGTTCATTTTCTGAATTTTGCAGATAAGATGCTTGAAGTCCTTAGAAGTGATATAAAATCATTTTTAAAAAATGAACACCAATAATTGTTTAAAAAAAGACCTTCAAATGCGTCAGACTCGGTATATTCCTATAAACAATCGTTATAACTTTGCAACAAAGGGTGTTCATTTTCTGAATTTTGCAGAACAGATTCTTGAAATCCTTAGAAGTGATATAAAATCATTTTTAAAAAATGAACACCAATAATTGTTTAAAAAAAGACCTTCAATTGCGTCAGACTCGGTATATTCTTATAAACAATCGTTATAACTTTGCAACAAAGGGTGTTCATTTTCTGAATTTTGCAGAACAGATTCTTGAAGTCCTTAGAAGTGATATAAAATCATTTTTAAAACATGAACACCAATAATTGTTTAAGAAAAGACCGTTAAAATAGGCAGAGTCGTTATGTTTCTATAAACAATCATTCTAACTTTGCAACAAAGGGTGTTCATTTTCCAAATTTTGCAGAACAGATTCTTGAAGTCCTTAGAAGTGATATAAAATAATTTTTAAAAATTGAACACCCTTTATTGTTTAAAAAAAGACCGATAAATGCGTCAGAGTCGTTATGTTCCTATAAACAATCGTTATAACTTTGCAACAAAGGGTGTTCATTTTCTGAATTTTGCAGATAAGGTTAGAAGTGATATAAAATCATTTTAAAAAAATGAACACCAATAATTGTTTAAGAAAAGACCGTTAAAATCGGCAGATTCGTTATGTTCTTAAAAACAATCTTTATAACTTTGCAACAAAGGGTGTGCATATTCTGAATTTTGCAGAAAATATTCTTGAAGCCTTTAGAAGTGATATAAAATCATTTTTAAAAAATGAACACCCTTAATTGTTTAAAAAAAGTCCGTTAAATGCTTCATATTCGTTATGTTCCTATAAACAATCGTTATAACTTTGCAACAAAGGGTGTTCATTTTCCGAATTTTGCAGAACAGATTCTTGAAGTCCTTAGAAGTGATATAAAATCATTTTTAAAAAATGAACACCAATAATTGTTTAAAAAAAGACCTTTAAATGCGTCAGACTCGGTATGTTCCTATAAACAATCGTTATAACTTTGCAACAAAGGGTGTTCATTTTCTGAATTTTGCAGATAAGATTCTTGAAGTCCTTAGAAGTGATATAAAATCATTTTTAAAAAATGAACACCCCTAATTGTTTAAAAAAAGACCGATAAATACGTCAGAGTCGTTATGTTCCTATAAATAATTGTTATGACTTTGCAACAAAGGGTGTTCATTTTCTGAATTTTGCAGAACAGATTCTTGAAGTCCTTAGAAGTGATATAAAATCATTTTTAAAAAATGAACACAAATAAATGTTTAAAAAAAGACCGTTAAATGCGTCAGAGTCGGTATGTTCTTAAAAACAATCGTTTTAACTTTGCCACAAAGGGTGTTCATTTTCCGAATTTTGCAGAACAGATTCTTGAATCCTTTACAAGTGATATATAATCATTTTTAAAAAATGAACACTAATAATTGTTTAAGAAAAGACCGTTAAAATCGGTAGATTCGTTATGTTCTTAAAAACAATCGTTATAACTTTGCAACAAAGGGTGTTCATTTTCTGAATTTTGCAGAACAGATTCTTGAAATCCTTAGAAGTGATATAAAATCATTTTTAAAAAATGAACACCCCTAATTGTTTAAAAAAAGACCGATAAATACGTCAGAGTCGTTATGTTCCTATAAATAATCGTTATAACTTTGCAACAAAGGGTGTTCATTTTCTGAATTTTGCAGATAAGATTAGAAGTGAAATAAAAGCATTTTAAAAAAATGAACACCAATAATTGTTTAAGAAAAGACCGTTAAAATCGGCAAATGCGTTATGTTCTTAAAAACAATCGTTATAACTTTGCAACAAAGGGTGTTCATTTTCCAAATTTTGCAGAACAGATTCTTGAAGTCCTTAGAAGTGACATAAAATCATTTTTAAAAAATGAACACCAATAATTGTTTAAAAAATGACCTTCAAATGCGTCAGACTCGGTATATTCCTATAAACAATCGTTATAACTTTGTAACAAAGGGTGTTCATTTTCTGAAATTTGCAGAACAGATTCTTGAAATCCTTAGAAGTGATATAAAATCATTTTTAAAAAATGAACACCAATAATTGTTTAAAAAAGACCTTTAAATGCGTCAGACTCGGTATGTTCCAATAAACAATCGTTATAACTTTGCAACAAAGGGTGTTCATTTTCTGAATTTTGCAGATAAGATTCTTGAAGTCCTTAGAAGTGATATAAAATCATTTTTAAAAAATGAACACCAATAATTGTTTAAAAAAAGACCTTTAAATGCGTCAGACTCGGTATGTTCCTATAAACAATCGTTATAACTTTGCAACAAAGGGTGTTCATTTTCTGAATTTTGCAGAACAGATTCTTGAAATCCTTAGAAGTGATATAAAATCATTTTTAAAAAATGAACACCAATAATTGTTTAAAAAAAGACCTTTAAATGCGTCAGACTCGGTATGTTCCTATAAACAATCGTTATAACTTTGCAACAAAGGGTGTTCATTTTCCAAATTTTGCAGAACAGATTCTTGAAGCCTTTAGAAGTGATATAAAATCATTTTAAAAAAATGAACACTAATAATTGTTTAAGAAAAGACCGTTAAAATCGTCAGAGTCGTTATGTTCTTAAAAACAATCGTTCCAACTTTGCAATAATGGGTGTTCATTTTCCGAATTTTGCGGAACAGATTCTTGAAGTCCTTAGAAGTGATATAAAATCATTTTTAAAAAATAAACACCCCTAATTGTTTAAAAAAAGACCGTTAAATGCGTGAGAGTCGTTATGTTCCTATAAATAATCGTTATAACTTTGCAACAAAGGGTGTTCATTTTCTGAATTTTGCAGATAAGATTATTGAAGCCTTTAGAAGTGATATAAAATCATTTTTAAAAAATGAACACCAAAAATTGTTTAAAAAAAGACCGTTAAATGCGTCAGACCTGTTATGTTCCTATGAACAATCGTTATTACTTTGCAACAAAGGGTGTTCATTTTCTGAATTTTGCAGAACAGATTCTTGAAATCCTTAGAAGTGATATAAAATCATTTTTAAAAAATGAACACCAATAATTGTTTAAAAAAAGACCTTTAAATGCGTCAGACTCGGTATGTTCCTATAAACAATCGTTATAACTTTGCAACAAAGGGTGTTCATTTTCTGAATTTTGCAGAACAGATTCTTGAAGCCTTTAGAAGTGATATAAAATCATTTTAAAAAAATGAACACTAATAATTGTTTAAGAAAAGACCGTTAAAATCGGTAGATGCGTTATGTTCTTAAAAACAATCGTTCTAACTTTGTAATAATGGGTGTTCATTTTCTGAATTTTGCAGATAAGATTAGAAGTGAAATAAAAGCATTTAAAAAAAATGAACAACAATAATTGTTTAAAAAAAGACCTTTAAATGCGTCAGAGTCGTTATGTTCCTATAAACAATCGTTATAACTTTGCAACAAAGGGTGTTCATTTTCTGAATTTTGCAGAACAGATTCTTGAATCCTTAGAAGTGATATAAAATCATTTTAAAAATGAACACCAATAATTGTTTAAAAAAAGACCGTTAAAATCGTCAGAGTCGTTATGTTCTTATAAACAATCGTTATAACTTTGCAACAAAGGGTGTTCATTTTCTGAATTTTGCAGAACAGATTCTTGAAGTCCTTAGAAGTGATATAAAATCATTTTTAAAACATGAACACCAATAATTGTTTAAGAAAAGACCGTTAAATGCGGCAGAGTCGTTATGTTTCTATAAACAATCATTATAACTTTGCAACAAAGGGTGTTCATTTTCCAAATTTTGCAGAACAGATTCTTGAAGTCCTTAGAAGTGATATAAAACCATTTTTAAAAAATGAACACCAATAATTGTTTAAAAAAAGAGCTTTAAATTCGTCAGACTCGGTATGTTCCTATAAACAATCGTTATAACTTTGCAACAAAGGGTGCTCATTTTCTGTATTTTGCAGAAAATATTCTTGAAACCTTTAGAAGTGATATAAAATCATTTTTAAAAAATGAACACCAATAATTGTTTAAAAAAAGACCGTTAAATGCGGCAGATTCGTTATGTTCTTAAAAACAATCGTTCTCACTTTGCAACAAAGGGTGTTCATTTTCTGAATTTTGCAGAACAGATTCTTGAAATCCTTCGATGTTATATAAAATCATTCTTAAAACGTGAACTCCACTCTTTGTTTAAAAAAAGATCTTTAAATGCGTGAGAGTCGTTATGTTCCTATAAACAATCGTTATAACTTTGCAACAACGGGTGTTCATTTTCTGAATTATGCAGAACAGATTCTTGAAGTCCTTAGAAGTGATATAAAATCATTTTTAAAAAATGAACACCAATAATTGTTTAAAAAAAGACCGTTAAAATCGTCAGAGTCGTTATGTTCCTAAAAACAATCGTTATAACTTTGCAACAAAGGGTGTTCATTTTCTGAATTTTGCAGATAAGATTCTTGAAGTCCTTAGAAGTGATATAAAATCATTTTTAAAAAATGAACACCAATAATTGTTTAAAAAAAGACCGTTAAATGCGTCAGAGTCCTTATGTTCCTATAAATAATCGTTATAACTTTGCAACAAAGGGTGTTCATTTTCCAAATTTTGCAGAACAGATTCTTGAAGCCTTTACAAGTGATATAAAATCATTTTAAAAAAATGAACACTAATAATTGTTTAAGAAAAGACCGTTAAAATCGGTAGATTCGTTATGTTCTTAAAAACAATCGTTCTAACTTTGCAATAATGGGTGTTCATTTTCTGAATTTTGCAGATAAGATTAGAAGTGAAATAAAAGCATTTTAAAAAAATGAACACCAATAATTGTTTAAGAAAAGACCGTTAAAATCGGCAAATGCGTTATGTTCTTAAAAACAATCGTTATAACTTTGCAACAAAGGGTGTTCATTTTCCAAATTTTGCAGAACAGATTCTTGAAGTCCTTAGAAGTGATATAAAATAATTTTTAAAAATTGAACACCCTTTATTGTTTAAAAAAAGACCGATAAATGCGTCAGAGTCGTTATGTTCCTATAAACAATCGTTATAACTTTGCAACAAAGGGTGTTCATTTTCTGAATTATGCAGATAAGATTATTGAAGCCTTTAGAAGTGATATAAAATCATTTTTAAAAAATAAACACCCCTAATTGTTTAAAAAAAGACCGTTAAATGCGTGAGAGTCGTTATGTTCCTATAAATAATCGTTATAACTTTGCAACAAAGGGTGTTAATTTTCTGAATGTTGCAGATAAGATTATTGAAGCCTTTAGAACTGATATAAAATCATTTTTAAAAAATGAACACCCTTAATTGTTTAAGAAAAGACCGTTAAAATCGGCAGATTCGTTATGTTCTTAAAAATAATCTTTATAACTTTGCAACAAAGGGTGTTTATTTTCTGAATTTTGCAGAACAGATTCTTGAAGTCCTTAGAAGTGGTATAAAATCATTTCTAAAAAATGAACCCCAATAATTGTTTAAAAAAATACCGTTAAATGCGTCAGACTCGGTATATTCCTATAAACAATCGTTATAACTTTGCAACAAAGGGTGTTCATTTTCTGAATTTTGCAGAACAGATTCTTGAAGTCCTTAGAAGTAATATAAAATCATTTTTAAAAAATGAACACCAATAATTGTTTAAGAAAAGACCGTTAAAATCGGCAGAGTCGTTATGTTTCTATAAACAATCGTTATAACTTAGCAACAAAGGGTGATCATTTTCCGAAATTTGCAGAACAGATTCTTGAAATCCTTCGAAGTGATATAAAATCATTGTTAAAAATTCACATCCCTAATTGTTTAAAAAAAGACCGTTAAATGCGTCAGAGTCGTTATGTTCCTATAAACAATCGTTATAACTTTGCAACAAAGGGTGTTCATTTTCTGAATTTTGCAGAACAGATTCTTGAAATCCTTAGAAGTGATATAAAATCATTTTTAAAAAATGAACACCAATAATTGTTTAAAAAAAGACCTTTAAATGCGTCAGACTCGGTATGTTCCTATAAACAATCGTTATAACTTTGCAACAAAGGGTGTTCATTTTCTGAATTTTGCAGATAAGATTCTTGAAGTCCTTAGAAGTGATATAAAATCATTTTTAAAAAATGAACACCAATAATTGTTTAAAAAAAGACCGTTAAATGCGTCAGAGTCCTTATGTTCCTATAAATAATCGTTATGACTTTGCAACAAAGGGTGTTCATTTTCCAAATTTTGCAGAACAGATTCTTGAAGCCTTTAGAAGTGATATATAATAATTTTTAAAAAATGAACACTAATAAATGTTTAAGAAAAGACCGTTAAAATCGGTAGATGGGTTATGTTCTTAAAAACAATCGTTCTAACTTTGCAATAATGGGTGTTCATTTTCCAAATTTTGCAGAACAGATTCTTGAAGCCTTTAGAAGTGATATATAATCATTTTTAAAAAATGAACACTAATAATTGTTTAAGAAAAGACCGTTAAAATCGGTAGATGCGTTATGTTCTTAAAAACAATCGTTCTAACTTTGCCACAAAGGGTGTTCATTTTCCGAATTTTGCAGAACAGATTCTTGAAGTCCTTAGAAGTGATATAAAATCATTTTTAAAAAATGAACACCCTTAATTGTTTAAGAAAAGACCGTTAAAATCGGCAGATTCGTTATGTTCTTAAAAACAATCTTTATAACTTTGCAACAAAGGGTGTTTATTTTCTGAATTTTGCAGAACAGATTCTTGAAGTCCTTAGAAGTGGTATAAAATCATTTCTAAAAAATGAACCCCAATAATTGTTTAAAAAAATACCGTTAAATGCGTCAGAGTCCTTATGTTCCTATAAATAATCGTTATAACTTTGCTACAAAGGGTGTTCATTTCCTGAATTATGCAGATAAGATTACTGAAGTCCTTAGAAGTGGTATAAAATCATTTCTAAAAAATGAACCCCAATAATTGTTTAAAAAAATACCGTTAAATGCGTCAGAGTCCTTATGTTCCTATAAATAATCGTTCTAACTTTGCAACAAAGGGTGTTCATTTTCTGAATTTTGCAGATAAGATTCTTGAAGTCCTTAGAAGTGACATAAAATCATTTTTAAAAAATGAACACCAATAATTGTTTAAAAAATGACCTTCAAATGCGTCAGACTCGGTATATTCCTATAAACAATCGTTATAACTTTGTAACAAAGGGTGTTCATTTTCTGAAATTTGCAGAACAGATTCTTGAAATCCTTAGAAGTGATATAAAATCATTTTTAAAAAATGAACACCAATAATTGTTTAAAAAAGACCTTTAAATGCGTCAGACTCGGTATGTTCCTATAAACAATCGTTATAACTTTGCAACAAAGGGTGTTCATTTTCTGAATTTTGCAGATAAGATTCTTGAAGTCCTTAGAAGTGATATAAAATCAATTTTAAAAAATGAACACCAATAATTGTTTAAAAAAAGACCTTTAAATGCGTCAGACTCGGTATGTTCCTATAAACAATCGTTATAACTTTGCAACAAAGGGTGTTCATTTTCTGAATTTTGCAGATAAGATTCTTGAAATCCTTAGAAGTGATATAAAATCATTTTTAAAAAATGAACACCAATAATTGTTTAAAAAAAGACCTTTAAATGCGTCAGACTCGGTATGTTCCTATAAACAATCGTTATAACTTTGCAACAAAGGGTGTTCATTTTCTGAATTTTGCAGATAAGATTCTTGAAGTCCTTAGAAGTGATATAAAATCATTTTTAAAAAATGAACACCAATAATTGTTTAAAAAAAGACCGTTAAATGCGTCAGAGTCCTTATGTTCCTATAAATAATCGTTATGACTTTGCAACAAAGGGTGTTCATTTTCCAAATTTTGCAGAACAGATTCTTGAAGCCTTTAGAAGTGATATAAAATCATTTTAAAAAAATGAACACTAATAATTGTTTAAGAAAAGACCGTTAAAATCGGTAGATGCGGTATGTTCTTAAAAACAATCGTTTTAACTTTGCCACAAAGGGTGTTCATTTTCCGAATTTTGCAGAACAGATTCTTGAAGCCTTTACAAGTGATATATAATCATTTTTAAAAAATGAACACTAATAATTGTTTAAGAAAAGACCGTTAAAATCGGTAGATGCGTCATGTTCTTAAAAACAATCGTTCTAACTTTGCAATAATGGGTGTTCATTTTCCGAATTTTGCGGAACAGATTCTTGAAGTCCTTAGAAGTGATATAAAATCATTTTTAAAAAATGAACACCCCTAATTGTTTAAAAAAAGACCGATAAATACGTCAGAGTCGTTATGTTCCTAAAAATAATCGTTATAACTTTGCAACAAAGGGTGTTCATTTTCTGAATTTTGCAGATAAGATTAGAAGTGAAATAAAAGCATTTTAAAAAAATGAACACCAATAATTGTTTAAGAAAAGACCGTTAAAATCGGCAAATGCGTTATGTTCTTAAAAACAATCGTTATAACTTTGCAACAAAGGGTGTTCATTTTCCAAATTTTGCAGAACAGATTCTTGAAGTCCTTAGAAGTGATATAAAATCATTTTTAAAAAATGAACACCAATAATTGTTTAAAAAAAGACCGTTAAATGCGTCAGAGTCGTTATGTTCCTATAAACAATCGTTATAACTTTGCAACAAAGGGTGTTCATTTTCTGAATTTTGCAGAACAGATTCTTGAAGTCCTTAGAAGTGATATAAAATCATTTTTAAAAAATGAACACCAATAATTGTTTAAAAAAAGACCTTCAATTGCGTCAGACTCGGTATATTCTTATAAACAATCGTTATAACTTTGCAACAAAGGGTGTTCATTTTCTGAATTTTGCAGAACAGATTCTTGAAGTCCTTACAAGTGATATAAAATCATTTTTAAAAAATGAACACCAATAATTGTTTAAGAAAAGACCGTTAAAATGCGTCAGATTCGTTATGTTCTTAAAAACAATCGTTATAACTTTGCAACAAAGGGTGTTCATTTTCCAAATTTTGCAGATCAGATTCTTGAAGTCCTTAGAAGTGATATAAAATCATTTTTAAAAAATGAACACCTATAATTGTTTAAAAAAAGTCCTTTAAATGCGTCAGACTCGGTATGTTCCTATAAACAATCGTTATAACTTTGCAACAAAGGGTGTTCATTTTCTGAATTTTGCAGAACAGATTCTTGAAATCCTTAGAAGTGATATAAAATCATTTTTAAAAAATGAACACCAATAATTGTTTAAAAAAAGACCGTTAAAATCGGCAGATGCGTTATGTTCTTAAAAACAATCGTTATAACTTTGCAACAAAGGGTGTTCATTTTCTGAATTTTGCAGATAAGATTCTTGAAGTCCATAGAAGTGATATAAAATCATTTTTAAAAAATGAACACTAATAATTGTTTAAGAAAAGACCGTTAAAATCGGTAGATTCGTTATGTTCTTAAAAACAATCGTTATAACTTTGCAACAAAGGGTGTTCATTTTCTGAATTTTGCAGAACAGATTCTTGAAATCCTTAGAAGTGATATAAAATCATTTTTTAAAAATGAACACCAATAATTGTTTAAAAAAAGACCTTTAAATGCGTCAGACTCGGTATGTTCCTATAAACAATCGTTATAACTTTGCAACAAAGGGTGTTCATTTTCTGAATTTTGCAGAACAGATTCTTGAAATCCTTAGAAGTGATATAAAATCATTTTTAAAAAATGAACACCAATAATTGTTTAAAAAAAGACCTTTAAATGCGTCAGAGTCCTTATGTTCCTATAAATAATCGTTATGACTTTGCAACAAAGGGTGTTCATTTTCTGAATTTTGCAGAACAGATTCTTGAAGTCCTTAGAAGTGATATAAAATCATTTTTAAAAAATGAACACCAATAATTGTTTAAAAAAAGACCGTTAAAATCGTCAGACTCGTTATGTTCCTAAAAACAATCGTTATAACTTTGCAACAAAGGGTGTTCATTTTCTGAATTTTGCAGAACAGATTCTTGAAGTCCTTAGAAGTGATATAAAATCATTTTAAAAAAATGAACACCAATAATTGTTTAAGAAAAGACCGTTAAAATCGGCAAATGCGTTATGTTCTTAAAAACAATCGTTATAACTTTGCAACAAAGGGTGTTCATTTTCTGAATTTTGCAGATAAGATTACTGAAGCCTTTAAAGGTGATATAAAATCATTTTAAAAAAATGAACACCCTTAATTGTTTAAGAAAAGACCGTTAAAATCGGCAGATGCGTTATTTTCTTAAAAACAATCGTTCTAACTTTGCAACAAAGGGTGTTCATTTTCTGAATTTTGCAGATAAGATTATAAGTGATATAAAAGCATTTTAAAAAAATGAACACCAATAATTGTTTAAGAAAAGACCGTTAAAATCGGCAAATGCGTTATGTTCTTAAAAACAATCGTTATAACTTTGCAACAAAGGGTGTTCATTTTCCAAATTTTGCAGAACAGATTCTTGAAGTCCTTAGAAGTGACATAAAATCATTTTTAAAAAATGAACACCAATAATTGTTTAAAAAAAGACCTTCAAATGCGTCAGACTCGGTATATTCCTATAAACAATCGTTATAACTTTGCAACAAAGGGTGTTCATTTTCTGAATTTTGCAGAACAGATTCTTGAAATCCTTAGAAGTGATATAAAATCATTTTTAAAAAATGAACACCAATAATTGTTTAAAAAAAGACCTTCAATTGCGTCAGACTCGGTATATTCTTATAAACAATCGTTATAACTTTGCAACAAAGGGTGTTCATTTTCTGAATTTTGCAGAACAGATTCTTGAAGTCCTTAGAAGTGATATAAAATCATTTTTAAATAATGAACCCCAATAATTGTTTAAAAAAAGTCCGTTAAATGCGTCAGAGTCCTTATGTTCCTATAAATAATCGTTATAACTTTGCAACAAAGGGTGTTCATTTTCTGAATTTTGCAGATAAGATTCTTGAAGTCCTTAGAAGTGATATAAAATCATTTTTAAAAAATGAACACTAATAATTGTTTAAGAAAAGACCGTTAAAATCGGTAGATGCGTTATGTTCTTAAAAACAATCGTTCTAACTTTGCAACAAAGGGTGTTCATTTTCCAAATTTTGCAGAACAGATTCTTGAAGTCCTTAGAAGTGATATAAAATCATTTTTAAAAAATGAACACCCTTTATTGTTTAAAAAAAGACCGTTAAATGCGTCAGACTCGTTATATTCCTATAAACAATCGTTATAACTTTGCAACAAAGGGTGTTCATTTTCTGAATTTTGCAGAACAGATTCTTGAAGTCCTTAGAAGTAATATAAAATCATTTTTAAAAAATGAACACCAATAATTGTTTAAAAAAAGACCTTGAAATGCGTCAGACTCGGTATATTCCTATAAACAATCGTTCTAACTTTGCAACAAAGGGTGTTAATTTTTGAATTTTGCAGAACAGATTCTTGAAATCCTTAGAAGTGATATAAAATCCTTTTTAAAAAATAAACACCCTTAATTGTTTAAAAAAAGACCGTTAAATGCGTCAGAGTCGTTATTTTCCTATAAATAATCGGTATAACTTTTGAACAAAGGGTGTTCATTTTCCAAATTTTGGATAACAGATTCTTGAAATCCTTAGAAGTGATATAAAATCATTTTTAAAAAATGAACACCAATAATTGCTTAAAAAAAGACCTTTAAATGCTTCAGACTCGGTATGTTCCTATGAACAATCGTTATAACTTTGCAACAAAGGGTGTTCATTTTGTGAATTTTACAGATAAGATTAATGAAGCCTTTAGAAGTGATATAAAATCATTTTTAAAAAATGAACGCCCTTAATTGATTAAAAAAAGACCGTTAAAATCGGCAGATGCGTGATTTTCTTAAAAACAATCGTTATAACTTTGCAACAAAGGGTGTTCATTTTCCAAATTTTGCAGAACAGATTCTTGAAGTCCTTAGAAGTGACATAAAATCATTTTTAAAAAATGAACACCAATAATTGTTTAAAAAAAGACCTTCAAATGCGTCAGAGTCGTTATGTTCCTATAAATAATCGTTATAACTTTGCAACAAAGGGTGTTCATTTTCCGAATTTTGCAGAACAGATTCTTGAAGTCCTTAGAAGTGATATAAAATCATTTTTAAAAAATGAACACCAATAATTGTTTAAAAAAAGACCTTTAAATGCGTCAGACTCGGTATGTTCCTATAAACAATCGTTATAACTTTGCAACAAAGGGTGTTCATTTTCTGAATTTTGCAGATAAGATTCTTGAAGTCCTTAGAAGTGATATAAAATCATTTTTAAAAAATGAACACCAATAATTGTTTTTAAAAGAAGATCAATCACATGTGATATTTTATATCACTTCTAAGGACTTCAAGAATCTGTCTGCAAAATTCAGAAAATGAACACCCTTTGTTGCAAAGTTATAACAATTATTTATAGGAACATAACGACTCTGACGCATTTAACGGTCTTTTTTTAAACAATTAGGGGTGTTTATTTTTTAAAAATGATTTTATATCACTTCTAAGGAATTCAAGAATCTGTTCTGCAAAATTCGGAAAACGGTCACCCTTTGTTGCAAAGTTATAACGATTATTTATAGGAACATAACGACTCTGACGCATTTGAAGGTCTTTTTTTAAACAATTATTGGTGTTCATTTTTTAAAAATGATTTTATGTCACTTCTAAGGACTTCAAGAATCTGTTCTGCAAAATTTGGAAAATGAACACCCTTTGTTGCAAAGTTAGAATGATTGTTTATAGAAACATAACGACTCTGCCTATTTTAACGGTCTTTTCTTAAACAATTATTGGTGTTCATGTTTTAAAAATGATTTTATATCACTTCTAAAGGCTTCATTAATCTTATCTGCAAAATTCAGAAAATGAACACCCTTTGTTGCAAAGTTATAACAATTATTTATAGGAACATAACGACTCTGACGCATTTAACGGTCTTTTTTTAAACAATTA
>JAQOWT010000120.1:0-47866 GCA_030407085.1 Trichopria drosophilae | reverse complement strand
TTGTTTTAAAAATGTAACAAAATGAAATATAATAAAGATATAAATCTAACCCGAGTCAATTTAAAATACACTATACTATATATGCTTCTGCACGCTCGGGATTTGTTCGGTACTCGCTACGGCACGCGTGTCGCTCAGTATTACATCGATGAGCGGCCAGTATGCCTGTCACGGAACTCCGTGAGTATCGTTGGCGATACTGGACCGCTACCACTGATCGTACGCTCGCAATATTCGCGGCCGCGTAGTAGAATAGTATGCCTACACGGAGAGACTAGAGGCAAGATTTTCGTCCGGCCCTCTACGCGCAATAAAGGTACTAGACCACCGGACGAAAAATCTAGGTAGGCGCGCATAAAGATCTTGCATACTCCGTGGCCAAATCGAACGTGCGGAGTATAAACATTCTCCCCACTCTGCCGCACGAAATTCCTCCAAGAGTCGGACGATTTTCAGACCTGGCTCGGACGATTTTCATGCGGCAGTCGGCAGTCTCAATAAATATGTATTTTATTTTTGTTTGCCTTATGCAAAGTGTCATTTCCGAAGTATTTTTTGATGCCGAAAACAGTGGTGGCCTCAAAATTTCTTTATCATGCACAATTTTTTAAAGAAATGAAATATGTCAAATTTTGTTTTTTACCACATGAATCATTTTTTTTTGTAGCAAATAAATAATTGCCTTAAATTTATAAGGTATCATTTTGGAAGTACTTTTTCGTGCAGACTTTTCCTATGACATCATGATAGGAAAGTGAAGTTAAGTGTGTATTTTTGCTTTATTTATATGGTGGAATATGGTCAAAAACAAAAATGTTGACATATTTAGTTTAAATTTTCACAAAATTGTGACATGATAAATAATTATGAGAGCACCATCGTTTTCAGCAAAAGTATTTACCATGTCAAAGATATAATCGACATTAGACAATGTTATATACACACTATCTGTGCTTCGATCATTATTAAAATTTCTTTTATTTTTTATTTATTAATTTTTTTCATTTAACCAGGTATACATAATAGTATATTACAGCACAAAATTTTGTGCACTCATCGAGTATTCTACTGAAGATATAGATATCTATGCACAGATCCGGTATAAAGCTGGCAGAAATATATAATATATGATATAATCAAAAATATAACACTACCCACGACATATTTCAGATTGATAAAAACAGTGGATCTATTGGAAAATTTAAATTAAATACTTCGAATCGATTTTGTATGTCTATCTGTAATAATTCGTAAAAATAAATATTTTTATACGAAAGCTTCATAAAAATTCTGCAGAAACCATGTGTTGTATTAATTTATTATACTAATTTTTTGGAGTTTAAATCATTTATAGAAATTAAAGTAGACATTTTTATTTAATCTAAACAGTTCTATAATATTTAATACAAGCGATATATTATTATTATATATGGTCCGAATTCAGTTTCATGTCCTAAAGATAAGAGAATAGTTAAATAAAGAAAACAAAAATATGAAAAAAACTATTACACATTGGGAGTGGAATGCCCCATAAATTCGATTTTTTAAGTAGAAAGATAGTATATAGATATAGATAATATATAATATATAATGTAATCAAAAATATAACACTACCCACAACATAAGTAGTATAAAATGTATATATATATATATTTATAATAAGTAATTATATTAAATATATAATATATTAATAATTATGCTGTAATAGATGCCATATATATATATCGTGCATTCCATGTCAACCGGGCCAGCTTGATATCTCAAAAACGGGTATTTTTTTTCTACGAAATTTTCTACAGATCATCTGTGACATGTGAACTTTCACTCTGAATTTTTTCAGAATTAGGTTTTTTCTTATTTCTAAATGGCGGACGAAAGTATCTCAAAAAACATATTTTTGTTGTATTTTGTGTTAATTTAACATAGTTTGGATAAAAATAAATAATGATAAACCCGAGATTAATATTTCATTTCTTATTTATTGCATTTCTAACAATAACTATTGAAGAAAAAAATAAAATTCAAAATGGCGGACGAGAATGACTCAAAATCGTGTTTTTCTACATTTTGTGCTAATTGAACGTTGTTTGGAGTAAAATAAATAATGATAAGCCCGAAATTTATATTAATTTGTTATTTATTGCATTTCTTACAATAATTGAGCCCCCAGTCCAATAATTTAAACCTAATACATAAACAATTTCATATGAATTGTTCCATAAAGGTTCTGAATTCATTGAGAATTATTTATACATTCATTAGCGATAGACAATTACTGATGTATTGTTATAATAGAACTTACATATTAAAGTGCAACAAGGAATTAAAACTTATTCAAATTCATCGGCATCTATTACAGCATAATTATTAATATATTACATATTTAATATAATTACTTATTATAAATATATATATACATTTTATACTACTTATGTTGCGGGTAGTGCTATACTTTTGATTATATTATATTATATATTTCTGCCAGCTTTATACCGGATCTGTGCATAGATATCTATATCTTCAGTAGAATACTCGATGAGTGCACAAAATTTTGTGCTGTAATATACTATTATGTATACCTGGTTAAATGAAAAAAATTAATAAATAAAAAATAAAAGAAATTTTAATAATGATCGAAGCACAGATAGTGTGTATATAACATTGTCTAATGTCGATTATATCTTTGACATGGTAAATACTTTTGCTGAAAACGATGGTGCTCTCATAATTATTTATCATGTCACAATTTTGTGAAAATTTAAACTAAATATGTCAACATTTTTGTTTTTGACCATATTCCACCATATAAATAAAGCAAAAATACACACTTAACTTCACTTTCCTATCATGATGTCATAGGAAAAGTCTGCACGAAAAAGTACTTCCAAAATGATACCTTATAAATTTAAGGCAATTATTTATTTGCTACAAAAAAAAATGATTCATGTGGTAAAAAACAAAATTTGACATATTTCATTTCTTTAAAAAATTGTGCATGATAAAGAAATTTTGAGGCCACCACTGTTTTCGGCATCAAAAAATACTTCGGAAATGACACTTTGCATAAGGCAAACAAAAATAAAATACATATTTATTGAGACTGCCGACTGCCGCATGAAAATCGTCCGAGCCAGGTCTGAAAATCGTCCGACTCTTGGAGGAATTTCGTGCGGCAGAGTGGGGAGAATGTTTATACTCCGCACGTTCGATTTGGCCACGGAGTATGCAAGATCTTTATGCGCGCCTACCTAGATTTTTCGTCCGGTGGTCTAGTACCTTTATTGCGCGTAGAGGGCCGGACGAAAATCTTGCCTCTAGTCTCTCCGTGCGGAGTGTTTCTTGTCAAATTGCAAAAGTTGTCCCGGAGTCCATTGCGTCACGACCGAATTAGAACACCTTCTCAACATCAACAAAATTTCCGCACTAACTTTCAGTCAATGGACAAGCACTGACAGATATTTATTTTGATTTTTTATTTATTTTATATTGTTTATTTAATAGTATATTATAGTACAAGGGCGTAATTATTGATATTTGGCCCATGTACTATACGATACTTTTTAATTCGACGGCCGTAGAGCTCGGTACTTCGCGCCCGGAAATTTATAGTACGTAAAAACGATTTATACGTCCAGAGGATTAAAAATACAATTATTTTACTACAATTACTATAAATCACTTATTCTTTTGCAGAAGTGATATATCGGAAATATCAGAAGATAGAAACCAGTTTTTAGAAACTTTTGCAAAAGAATTTTCTTTTCTTCGAAGACATGATTTTCTTGCTAAAATGCAAGCAGCATATTTCGTTGAAAAGAAGACAACTGCTCAGAGAGGAGAATTTATTATAAGCTTAGATTTCGCTGAAAACTATACCTTCCACATTCAAAATGCTGTTCAATCCCATCATTGGACGAATAGTCAGCCACAGTCCATCCATACGTTATTTATTATTGTGAAAAGGATGAAATAAAGCATCTAAATTATGTTATAATCTCGGAAAAACTTGGATATGATACAAAATCGGTTCATTTATTCAATTCAAAACTCATTGCATATTTGAAACGAAAATTGGGAAGAAACGCAGTAAAAAGAATGGCTTACTTTTCGGATGGAGCACCCTCACAGTACAAAAATAAATTCAACTTTTTGAATTTGCTTAATCACGAAAAAGATTAAAATTACAGCAGAATGGAATTTTTTTGCTACCTCGCATGGGAAAGGAGCATGTGATAGGCTAGGAGGTACCGTAAAGAGGCATGCTTATCGAACAAGTTTGCAGCGCATAGAAGGAAATCCTATCAACACTCCTAAAAAATTGTTTGAATGGGCAAAGGATTTTTTTAAAAACGTGGATTTTGATTTTTGTTCTCAAACGGAACACGATCGACACGAGGTGAAAATGCAAAAACGTTTCAATAATGCTGTCGCAATAAAAAATACGCGACAGTATCATCAAGTTACGACAAAGGGTAAAAAAAGGATTCAATGCAAAATTTTTTCAAAAGCAACATCTGGGGTGACACATATAATTGCATAAGTTTCGTTTTCTATTGTTATAAATTTTGTATAATGTTTAATAAATCAGAATTAAAACAATAAATGGTCAATTATACATTTTTGCGAGATATATGCATGATCGAACATGCTCGCATACCCGGCCAGTCAGACGCTCGCGCCGACCCTTGTGACCGCTGGCGGGCGCTGTAATAAACAATGCATAATTTACACTTCAAATGAAAAATACCAATTTTTTTTTTGACGAACTTAAAGAATAGACTACAATGAACATTTCCTGTAAGTTTCATCACAATAGCTTAGGGAGAACATATTAATAATTTAATTTGTTTATAAAATTGTTATTAAAAATATGGTATTTTTGTTATTAACATTTTCCAATTATATTCATTAAGAAGAGTAAACTCTTTTGGATAGCCAAGATAAATTGCATTACTTCATTTCAAACGAGTGTTGAGTTATGAATTTTTCTTTAAAAAGTTGTTAAATTTTGTTAATGCAAAAAAAACTAACAAAGACATAAAATTTCGAAAAAACTTTAAAAGAGTTTTTTTGTATTCTTGTGACCTACACATTTTCATACAAATTTTTACATTTCTGAAAATCGATGAAAATTCTTTGACACGTTTCCGCTGGAATGACCCATGTAATTTCCGATATATTTTTGACGCTAAAATGCTAACGATCACAATATCCCCTTTTTAGGTCATATTTTTTTTCAAAAAGTGGGGTTATGTTGGACAGATAAAAAAAATTGAGTGTATTATTTAACTATTGGGTCAGCATTAGTGAGATATTAGCTATATCTGTTTCCAAAATGAGCCACGTGCAGGCTGCTTGGCCATTTATTCCTTTTATTTTCGTTTTTTTTGTATCTGTTTTAGGTTTTCTTGTTTTTTTTTTTAGTTTTCTTGTTTTTTTTTAGTTTTTCTGTTTTTTGTTCTGTTTTTATTATTAATTTTTTACGGAAATAAAAAAAAAGCGTTCCTTTTAAACTTCAATTTTTCAGTTTTAAAAGTTAAAAGTTAGCGATTAAAAAAAAGTTCATGACACATAGGCCTAATATCATTGCAGTCTATCGAAAATGCTATCAATGACTACACTACCGGGAAATTGGGTAATGTGATACAGTCATCCCTCTCAATAGTTCCGGGGAAGCCGGAAAGGAGCAATGTTTTTCGAAGAACACAGGTTCCCCACTTTCTACTCATCAGCTGAATATTTTTTGCTCTTAATCTCGATAGTTACGTCAAACTTGACCCGAGAGTTATTTGTTTACTTTATTGTTGTTCCTTAATGTACGAGTCTGTTATTGACTTAATTGTTGTAAGGTGACATGCTTGTATATTTGCAAACACACTCGAAAATAATATTTTTTTAATTTAAAAATATTTTAAAACCATTTTTTAATGATGGTCTCTGATTGGGATATATATGACACTTTTCGCCTACATTTTCTTGTTTTCGGTGTTACACTTTTTATATTGCAAGTTTAGAACAAAAAAATATTTACTATGAATGACACAAGAAAGCGATCTTGCTTAGCGGAACTATTGAGAATAAGGTACCTAAAATTGGAGAAACAAATTCCGGATTAGTAGTGGGGGAACAGCACGCTCGAAAAACTGGGGAAGCGGAACTATCGAGAGCGGAACTATTGAGAGGGTTGACTGTATAAAATGTCTGTTTGTACGACATAACATCACTTTTCACAGAAATATAACCTAAAAAGGGGATATTGTGAGCGTTAGCATTTTAGCGTCAAAAATACATCGGAAATTACATATATGAGTCATTCCATGTCAACAATATCAAAGTTGTGGTCGATGTCGCGGAATTTAACTAAAATGAAATATTTGATAGGTATAGGCGTGGAAAATAACGTGGTAAAATATTTTTCAAAAATGTTCAAAATGGCGGCCGTGAGGTCATATTCACTGAATTTCTTTAAATTACAATACCTATTTTTCTAATTATCGCATTTAAATGGGACTACGCGCGTTTTGTTCACAAAAATGAGTACTTTTATCTAAAGATGAGACAATTTTTTTCTTCTTAATTTGACCAAAAACCGGTCCAAAAAAATTGTCAACTTAAATTTTTGCACAAAACGCATATTTTTTTTTTCGACATCTCATTTTGTAGAAAAACCTTTCAGCTTTCATTCAAAAAGAAAAATTGATGGAGACTCTTTTCGTTTACGAGTTATGATTTTTTAAAGAGCGCGACTCCGGCTTTCGCCGGTGCGCTGAGCCGCGCTTCAGGTGCAGTTCGGAGCGAAATCGAGGGACCATTTTTTTCTCGTGAGTAAAATGTGATTCCATTTGTGTAAAAGAATGCATTATTAACACTCCAGTAAGTTGGATATTTATTTGAATGGTTCTGCAAGTCATTTTTAAATCTGTTTAGTTTTTGCACTAACATTCCCTTCCAATTACTATGGCTACTCTGATTCATTGCTGCAATCCTTTCAAGAAAAAGGGTCATGCGTCAATACTTTAGAATAAAGAATTTCGTCATATTACTCAGGAGTTATGTAATAGGCTTAATCTAAAATCTGATATATGGTTAGGCAAAGTAATTTGTAATTCGTGTCGATTAATGACATCATCTAAACTTTTGAGCGTTCCGATCGATGATACTCCATCGTCAAGCCCCGAAATATCTCAGGGTTCTGGAAATTCTACTCAGTCTCATGAGAATGAGAATGAAATAGGGGAAATAGGAACGGAGGAAGAAATAGACAGTATGGATAAAATAATTAGTGATGAAGCTGCTCTAACAATTTTAAATAAAATCCTCGAACTTTTACATGTTTCTCCCATTTCACGTTGGAAAGATCGCAGGTCAAAAGCTGCCGAAAAGAGTAAAATAATTGAAATAAAACAGAGTCTTGATCGGGAATTAAGAAAAGTTTTTACAAAAGTACGTTCTGCTGATGATGATATACAAGTCATAGTTGATGAATTAAAAGAAAATTTACACCGGAAAAACAGACAGACAGCCAAGAATATAAGTTAATAAAAACGTGGTAAAAATAGCATTAGCGGATCGTAATTCAGAGAAAGTAACACTTTTACCAAAATCATGGAAAGCTCGACGTATTGAGAAGGAATTTAACGTCCCGTATTGTTTAAAAACTGAACGGTATATAAATAACCAATATCTAATGTGTAATCGGAGGAATAGTGATAGCGCTCCGAACTGCA
Source organism: Trichopria drosophilae (assembly GCA_030407085.1). NCBI lineage: Eukaryota > Metazoa > Arthropoda > Insecta > Hymenoptera > Diapriidae > Trichopria > Trichopria drosophilae. The sequence goes on along the minus strand of JAQOWT010000120.1, from coordinate 40,139 downwards.
CCTGAAGCGCGGCTCAGCGCACCGGCGAAAGCCGGGGTCGCGCGCTTTAAAAAATCATATCTCGAAAACGTAAAGAGTCTCCATCAATTTTTTTTTTTTGGATGAAAGCTGAAAAGTTTTTCTACAAGTTGAGATGTCGAATTTGAAAAAAAATATGCTTTTTGTGCAAAAATTTAAGTTGAAAAATTTTTGGACCGTTTTTTGGTCAAATTAAGAAGAAAAAAAAGTTGTCTTATTTTTATATAAAAGTACTCATTTCTGTGAACAAAATGCGCGTAGTCCCATTTAAGTGCGATAATTAGAAAAAGAGATATCGTAATTTACAGAAATTCAGTGAATATCACCTCACGGTCGCCATTTTGAAAATTTTGGAAAAATATTTTACCACGTTATTTTCCACGCCTATACACGGAGAGAAGGTTAAGAAGGTTACTGTACTAGCAGAGACACCTGCCGTGCAAAACCAGAGATCGCGCACGGAAAATATGTTGGAAGATGAACGCCACCTAACAGAGTTACGGAGCCTCCCCTCCCCTTTGGCTCGTCATTTCGCCTGAGTTTGGGAGCGTGACATTCCCAAAACTCTGGAAAAACGGCAAAACTAAAACGCGGGAAACTTGCTGCGTCGAGAAAAAGACCATGACCACATCGCGAGTGGGTATGAAACCGCACACTGAGAGAAGTTTCTGATAGAAGCCGTACTAGCAGAGACACCTGCTATATTAAACGCGTGACCGATCTTGCCCGTCGATTATTACAGCGGTTCTCTTAGTTTGGTACAGCAGCCGTCTTAAACGCGCACATCCCCTGTCCTAGTCGAACGTATGGCAACAGCGCTTTTGGCGGGTGAACAGCTGAACCGTGCCCTCGTGTTTGGGAGAGAACTTTTCTCGCCGATTTCACCTTGTCAGCCGGTGCACTCGTAATCTGGCAAAAGTTTTCTGTTTTGTGTGACAAGTTATTGTTTTTGACAAGAATAGTTAAGCAACAACAATTCTATTGAGCAGACGATAATCCTGTTTCTTTCCAAGTAAGTAATGATTGAAACAATTTATGTATACGTTTTAAATTCTAAATCTGCTCTTTGGTGCCGTATTCTATATACTATTCCGACACTAACCTCAAAATTAGAAAAGTGTGATTCCACTTGGTACACGAAATTACCAAAAAGAAGAACAGTGACAACTTGTAAAATTCAAGGTGGTCAAGTGAAAATAAATTATTTTTTCCATCAAAATGAAAAATATTTTTATTGTAAACATTTCTCGAAGAGAATTGAATTGAATCCACTGGATTATTTCAAACATTTTATATGAATTTTATAGAATTACGACACTAGAGCCGAAATTTTGAAAAAAGACTTCTATTGTTTCTAATTAATACTTTCACAGTTTTGCGGTTATGTGTTGGTAACTGTTCTATTTTATATCTCCATAAAATTGACTTCATACATATACATATTCAGTTTCAAAGTGGATTTCCCTATCTCTCCTTTCGTATGAACTCAGAATGCTTATATACTAAAGTATTTTGTAAATTTAAAATGTGTAGTTTGTAACCGTTGTTCATACAGGCATTAACACCTGTCGTTTTATTTGTTTTTGTAACGAATAGTGAAGTAAAAGGAGAATAGTAGAAAAATGAACCCTAATGTGAATCAAATTGAAAATATGGAAGTAGACGCGCCGAATGATATGTTGCAGTATGAAAGTAATTCTGAAAACATATTAACGGTTGAGACAGTAAATTCAAACCTACAAGCATCAGTCCACAATTATTGTATTGCCTATCCAAATCCCTGCGTTCCATCAATCGAAAATACAAGACATTCAATTCACGATGACAGTACACCTGATGCATCTACATCATATATTGTGTATGAAGTAACAGCGACAGAAGCAGCAGGTTTTTTCATATTTTTCTCATTGCCACATTTGTTATAAATTTGCATTATTAAGGACTTATTTGTGACACGCGCACACGCACACGCGCGCGAGCACACACACACACACACACGCTCACACATACACACACGTGCAAGGTAAGGTTGTGAGATAATTTGTGTCAGTGTTTTGATTAACCATAAAAATTTAATTTTTTATAGGCGATTCTGATTTTGTACAGAACGACTTATTATTTTTATTAAATAGTACTCTGGATGGACAGATTTTGTTAAAAAAGTACAGAAATACTAAGGTGCTTGATTATTATAGACTGAAGCATATCATAATATTTAACGAATTAAAGAACGACCCAATACTTTACAAGTAAGTCTAAGAAAGGGAATGGTATTATAAATGTCCATTGTTAATGTTATTGCAATAACATGAATTGTTATTAAAAAAACAATGTGAATTAAACAATTTGTAAATTTATTACAAACTATTGTAAAAATCTAGTTTTACAATAAAATGTTAACTTCAATCACTGTTCAAGTATATACACTTTTTGAAATAGAACTGTCCAGTTGAGAACGATTTAATGTTCAGTTCCAAAGTCGGAAATGAACAGTGCACTTGGAATGAATGCTTTATTTATATTCATAGTTGGCAAACTTTATTTATGTCTTTGTTTTCTCTATGTATAAGGATTTTTCAAGTTGCAGGGATAAATTAATACTCAACATTTTCAAATCTACAAATATAAAAGTAACAAATTTTATAATTTTTTGAAAATTGTTGCCAATTTTACAGTAAAAATGTCCAAATGAAAGTAATATGTTAACAGAGTAAGTCTTAATATTTTTAAAATATTCAACTTTTTTAAAAGTCCTCACAATTTGTAAAGATGGTCATTTTTGAAATTGTTAAGTTTACAGAAAATAAAGTTTAGTTACAGAATATTTCGTTTTGTAGAATTTGGTTACACTTTTTGTCAATTTCTTTCTTTATTGCAATTCTGCGGTTATTGATTTAACTGATTGATTAAAATTTCTTGAAGTATATTAAGCTATACATTTTTTTCATAATAAATTTAAGAATTGTTTAAATCAAATTTTTAGAATTACAAGTAAAAGGTTCAAAGAAATTACAGCAGAGATTAAACAATTATTTCCTTCGGAAGATAGTGATCTATTTTACATTCCTTACATAAAAGATTCGGACAATGAAACCATCAATGCTAGAGGCTTACTCTACAATTATTATAAAGTGATTAGAGGAGAATTAAGAGCAACTGGCTTTTTACACAAAGGTATCCGCCAAGCAACGAAATGTGATGACGAAGGTAAATAAATAAAATTTATTTTCAAAGTTTGTGTGTTAAGGATTTTGTGTTACACACGTTTGTTTAAACATATTATATGACCGTTTTTCTTTTAAATAAATTTATTTTGAAATAACATTTATCCCAATATTACAGGACGCTTCTACATTGTTTGTACTTTAAATGCAGTTAAAGTTAAAATAGATATGATATATCTGCATATACGAGTAATCCTTTCAGTCACACAATTAAGAAAATAGCGAAAAGATACAAAGTGTCTTGTATTTTAGAATTTATTATTTAAGTGATTACGAATATGAACTCGGTTTTTCAAAATTCAAAATGGTAGATCCAATATGACGGGCAAAAAGTAAAAACTTTAATGTTTATCAATTTCTGGCGTTAATACTAAACTCCGCAATTTTTAATTTTCCAAAACTGACATCGGTCACAAACATATATATATATATAATAGGGGTAGCAGAAATGTCTCCACGACGAACAATAACGAATGAGAAACTTATGCTTAAATGAACAATATGAGACGCTAGTTTAGACATGCTAGTCATTTCTGTTACCTCTATTGCGCCCCACGTTTTCCATTTTAAGTCTTACAAATATTTTATTTCCTAATGAAATGAAAAATTATTGCGTATATATTTCGGCATGGTATTAGTGACCTGTGTGGATGGGAAAAATTATTTTATACTTTTTAGTCCATTTATAAAAACGTGGTTTTTTAAAAAGAATTTTTTTTATTTATTAATTATTTTCTGTTTTTTAGTTTTAATAGGTCAAATTTTAGAATCGATTTTAAACTATTACATTTATAAACAATCTGAAAAGAGCAGTTTCAAAATGAAAAGAATATGCATGTGGTTTTAGATGACAGGCTCCTCTGGTGGCTTACACCGTCCAGAATTGTTGAGAATCCTGATGAGGTTTTCTCACGCCTGAATCCGTGAGCTGTTGCAGCACTTTATATATATATATTTAATAATTAATATTCTGCTTATGATGTCGGTACATCTATAACAATTCTACTTTAGATCCCGCTTAATTATTGATGTTTTATCTGTCTAAATGTTACATAGACAATACCTCGAGCGTCATACCAGATATTGTTATACATGCATTATTTATCCTACTTTAACTCCTCCAATGCACAACGGGAAGGTTGTCATATGGGGCGTTAAGGTCGCAGCTAATATGTAAAGTTTTATACATACATTTTCAGGCACTGGGCAGGATGAAAGTTGGCTCAAAATTTTTACTCGGGATTTCATTCATCAGTTTCGTTATATTTAATAAGTAGTATTTCCTGCAAATTTGTCTCTATGAAGGAATAAGGTAAGTTAAAAATTTCGACTATCGTAGAAATGTGATAACATCGCATTTTGCATTAATCGATTGCGACTAGACACAATTTAATTAATTTAGTTATGTTATCGGTTATATCATGTTTGATTAATAAGTAACAACACTTAAATAACGTCGCGTGATTCTATGTTTCAACCTTTTTTTTTTTAAATATTAGTTGCAAAATATAAACAGTAAAGTTTAGAACGATATTTCGTTGTTAATAAAAAATAACAAAATCATAAGAAAAAATAAATCGAATTCGGTGAAACTTGACAAAAATCCATGAATTATTACATCAACTTCATTCATAAAAACAGCTTAAAATGTTTTGTTTTTAAATTAGATCCACTTATGACGGATTCCGATGATGTGCTCTACGACAAAGTTCATTAATATTCGATTTGTAATGTTACCTATCTTTTTTATGCGTTCATTAGAATCTACCGGACAGACGGGAAGATAAACTCGTACCATTAGAGTTCACAACAGATACGGAATGAAAGAAGGTCTCGTACAAAGAACAAATTGCGTATTAATTATTGTTTTTGGATAAAATGAAAGCGAGTTCTGGTGAGTGAGTATTTAGAAGGGTCTAACAAATGCAGAAGATACATTTCGTTGATATTTGCGAGGCTCGTTCAAACGGATATTAAACGAAACTCGAACTATTTACTTACATTCTACAATAAATATAGAATTACATACAATATGAGGATATAATTAGTGAAATACAGAATGTAATTCCTGGAGCTGCAGCTACAGCAGTTCATTGTGAAGAATTCGTTTCTTTATCCGAACTATGGATGACGCATTTGAAAGGTGCACAGTAGGATAATGGTAATTAAAATCCAATTTCTAATAATAGCAATAATAGCAAGGCCTCTTATAATAATGCAAGCTATTATCCCTCCGAAGATTACTTTTTATCTATGTAATTAAGGGCCAACGAATTAATATTTAAGTTCCAGTTCTGGCTATCCGATTTATGGATGACGCATTTGAAAGGTGCACTATAGGATAATGGTAATTACACTGTAGGATATATTATACAGTACAATTTAAAAGAACTTGTAACGACCCCATAGCACTATGCAAATTGATGGAGTTTTAACCTATTATGGAATAATTTGAGTTTTCAGGAGATGAAAATTCGTTAAATTTAATTTGAAGATATATTATATAATGTATATGTATTAATCATATTAGCAGAAAATATCTATACGTACATTGACAAAATACAAATGTTGCATTTAATTAGTTGATCAAACGGATAAGGAGGTCACTATAAACTGACAATTTCTTCTCATCAGACCGCCAGCTTGAAAATGCCAGAGCGAATAATTAAATTGCAAAATGGCGTGAAGCCAAAAATTTAATGACACTTAAATGTTTCGGTATATTGAAAAAATCGGTATATCGGGGTTTTTGGGGTCACTGATTACGAATCTGAAATCAAATTTACGAAATTCAAAATGGCGGAGCAAATCGACGGAGACAAGCGTAACAAGGAACACAAAAATAAAGTTTGAAATTTGTGCAGAATATCTCATTTTTCAAAATTATTCCAATTTTACATAGCTTCATGTGAATGAGATTTTGAATGCAATATTGCTCAAAATGCGGACTTTTGAAAAAAATTAATCCGCCCTATTGGATCCGGCGTTTTAAATTTCATTAATTTTGACGTCACATTCGTGTTCAACGACTATACAATCCCCGGTATACAGATTTCTCTAATAAATCGATATATTTCGAAAATTTTCTACCGCCGTATTGGGTCCGCCATATTGGATACTCATAATTAATAATAATAATAATAATAATCACGTCTTTATTGGCAATTACAAAAACAATACAGGATATAAATAATACAAAAATGCCAAAGGGCGAGCCACAGCAATTGCTGTTTTACAGACTGACCAGGGGAAACAAAAAACGAATAAAAACAAAATAATAAAATCATACATATTACATAAAGAAAGAAAAGAAATAAAGCTAATACACGAAATCACACACTCACTCATACCCGCACGCACGCACACTCACTGAGATGTAAAAAGATAACTAATAAATTAACATGAATTACTCATAACAGAGCTAAAAGCAAAATTAACAATTTTTAAACATTTTTTTCATTTATAGCGCTTAAAATAAAACCGTTTAATAGCAGAAACAAAACTTGACGGAAATTCTACTAATTTCCTTATACTAACAGGCAAGGCATTAAAAATGGTCGGAGCTATACAGGAGAACGCACCTTTATATTTAGCTGTTGTGTGTCGCGGATGTAACAGTAACGTTGAAGTTGTTGTGCGAACATTCATACGGCCTCTGCCAAGCATACTAAGGCATGTATATAAATATTGAGGGATTCTGTTTGTTAAGACCCGCGACAAAAGGGACAGTAACCTAACGTGCAGACGATCACTCATGTTCAGCCAACCCGAGTTTCTCATCGCTTGCGAAATATGGTCATATTTCCGAATACCATAAGCATACCGTAAACAGGCATTCTGGACAGCTTGGACTCTGCGCCACTCAATCGCAGAAATGCATGGACCATATACAGTGAGACAGTACATAAGATTAGAAATCACTAATGAATTACATAGACGCAATTTAGTCTCAGGTGGAAGTTCTCGCCTAAATGGAAATAGCAAGCGCAGACGCATATATGAGATACATATTTTTTTGGAGATATGCGAAGAAAAACACCAGAGGCTATCAATGGTTAAACCCAGATTTCTTGCTTCTTGCACAACAGGAATCTGGTTCCCCCTTACCTCGACTTTAACTTTATCGAAGTCAATGGCTGCGAGTTGCTTTTTACTACCAACTATCGTCAACATTGATTTGAGTGGATTGACAATAAGAGCATTCTTAGATGCCCAATTATCAATACACTCCAGATCATGTGTCATTTTTGCTATAGCGTTTTCCATGTCATTGGCACAAAAAGGCATCAGAACCTGCGTATCATCAGCGTACGTTTTCATGTTTACGTATTTACAACAATCATAAATGTCAATAGTAAATATGATGAACAGAAGCGAGCTCAATTTAGCTCCTTGAGGAACCCCACATGTAAGCATCAGATTATGAGATAGAACAGTTTGATTATTTATAGATGTAATAACTGATTGGGATCGTTTACTCAAATAACTATAAATAAGGGAACATGCATTCTTTGACACACAATAAAAAGCTAATTTCGCAATTAAGAGTTCATGACTAAGAATGTCAAAGGCTCGTGTAAAGTCTAGCAGCCCTACTAACGTTAAAAGTTTGTTATCCCAGTTTCTTAGAACTTCGTCAGATATATTGAGAAGCGATGTTTCACAGCCAAATAGGGATCGAAATCCCGATTGGAATCTTGGAAAAAGATTGAATTTGTTAAAATGATCCAACAGCTGGTGATAACAAACTTCCTCAAAGATTTTTGAAAACACGGAAAGGCGGCTTATTGGACGCAAATCTTTAAGCAGTTTAGGGTTAGAAATTTTTGGAATAGGACGAACAATGGCATGTTTCCAGATAGTTGGATATTCACTATTGACAATTATGCAATTAATGATATGCAGAATCTGCGGTAAGCAATGTTTATAGATTCTTAAAAGCATTTCCCCCGAAATTCCATCCGAACCTGCTCCATTGCATTTAATCTTAGAAATAATTTCAGATAGTTGGTTAAGGGAAATTTCAGTGAAAGCGAATGATGAATTATCGGGAATTCTGTTAGAAAAGTGCGAGTTAAAGTAGTCGATAAGGCTGGGATCTGGCATAACAGATGGTAAATTAACAAAATGATTATTTATGACGTCCGGATCATTTAAATTAGGAGGAAGTTCTGGGGCAACTGCTTTCAAGACACTGAGATGACTAGCAGCAGACCAAAAATCTTTTTGGTTTAAAGATGTCATTTGATTCAAGTAGGCTTTACGTTCTGTTCTTATCGCAGATGTTGCATAATTTCGCAGCTGTTTATAGTACGCAATATCTGCCTCCTTTTTAGTCTTACGTTTTATCGATTGAGCTACGTTTCTTTTCTTAATTAACGTTTTAATTGTGACTGTAATCCATGGCGCAAATTTTTTTGAAACACGAATTGTTTTTAGCGGTGCGAAAACATCAAAGATTTCTGTAATTCCAGAATTGAGATATGAAACTTTATCATTGATATTCAATAAATTATAAATCTGTGCCCATGGGTAACATTTCGCAATCTGATCAAAGCGCTTGACATCAAAGTTTTTAAAGTCACGTAGTGTAATAAATTTTTCGTTGTGACATGGGCGGGGGTAGTTAATAGTACATCCGATAAGATAATGATCTGATAGTTGCAAGTTTTTTATCAAAAAAGAATCATTAACTTTGACATCATTTGATATTAAAATCACATCTATTAAAGTTGCAGATGAAGCAGTAACTCTTGTTGGGCTGTTAACAATTTGTCGAAGATTACATTGTGATAACAAACAATTCAATTTTATAGAGTCAGCCTTCTCTTTGTTAAGAATATTAATATTCAGATCTCCGAGAATAAGAATTTGTTCGGATTGAGATAGTAATGATGATATTGCTAACTGTAAATTATCCAGACACTGAAGTGAAACATAAGAAGGTCTATATAGTACACCAATCGAAAATTTATTATTATGGTAATTGAAAGATAGCCAAAGTTGTTCTAAGCCAAATTCATCCTCGTTGACTGAATATTGCAAGCATCTGAACTGATGTTTAAAATAGATCGCTACTCCTCCTCCTCTTCGATTAATCCTATCAGCTCTAAAAAAAGAATATCCTTCAATAGAAATTGCTTCATCAGGAATCGATTGATCTAGCCATGTTTCCGAAATACAAAAGAAATCAAAATCATTCAAAGAAATAATGTCTTTAAGGTATTGAAGATGGAGAGGTAGCGATCTTACATTTAAATGCACAAATGATAAGCATTTCGACATATCGTTGAGCGAAGAATCAGCTGTAGGTTGAGATGATCTTGTTACAGGCACAATCATTGGAACACTTCTATTAGTTGAAGCAGTTGATGTAAATCTTGTAACCGGTAGTCATAAATCGAATTTTGATAGATCTTCTTCATTTTGGATTCTCACAAATCTAGAACCGTTGCTGTCATCACGCTTGGCTAAAATCGTACCATTTTTATGCCAGACATATTTGAAGCCCTTTTCATGGCCAACCGCTTTGGCTTTTTTCAGGAGATTATACAGAGCAGGTTGAAGCCATTCCTTTACAAAAATCTTAAAATCTGGAGGTTTCTTGAAAATTGCAGATGATGTAATTTTACGACTTCCTTTAGCCTTCGTTAATAATGAGCGCGCAGTATACGCTCTTTCAAAAATCACCTTTATATTTCTAGGTTCACTGGTATCATTTAATCTGGTAGAATTAATCCGAAAAACATCAACTATATCAGATGCTGTTAAGGGTACCTCAAGATATGAGGCTAAAGCGAGAACTTCTTCATTAGCGCTAATTTCCTTGAACTCAGGGATACCTGATATTAATAAAACACGTCGATCATGGTCCGATTGTAGTTTTGCGACTTCAGAAGACAATGTTTTTACGGTTGATTGAAGTGTTGAATTCTCTTTTTCAAGATTGGAGCACCGATCCATAAGATTTTTATTTGTTTGCCGAAGTTCATCAAAATTGTCATTCATTTTGTTTGTGACTATTTCCAACTGACTATTTATCTTTAAATTTTGTTCTTCAAGTTTGAGATTATGAACATTTTGATCATTCTTGTGCGCATTGAACGATGATGTTAAATTGTGTATGGCAGCCATGATGCATCCCAAAGAGATTCTTGATGTGTCATCGGATTCAGGAACGGAAGTAGACGCAGATGAATCAAGAGACACTATATTGACAGTTTTTGCTGCAGATCCTTTATTTGCAGCGTCGATGCATAGCTTGCATGCCAAACGAGTGCTCCCTTTATACGTGACCTTGACGAATTCTGTACACTTTTTATGATAAGAACGATTGCATATTTCACAGTTAACGGGATTTTTCACTTCACCCTTACAAATTCCGGAACAAGGTACACCTTTGCTAAGATCTGCCATGGTTGTTAATCATTAATCAGGGATATAATATAATCATGTATCAATTACTTAGAGTAATTTCATAAACTTCAGTAAAAAGAGGCAAAAGCATATAATATTCGCTTGTTATAATTCGAATTTTAGTTAACTCAATATCAGTAAAGCCAGTTTCGTATTTGGTATAGCAATTTGCTTTCCTGAACTATTAATATAATTCCAGATAACTTGCGACAGTGAGACAATATAGCCATAAATTACTACGTTCAAATCACAACACATCGAGTAGTAACAGCACGTTTAAAATCCACAAATTTACGTTACCAATATTTAGTTTCTTTGAAAAAAAAAGAACGTAGAATTATGAAAGATTAGGAAAAGCACCGTGACACAGCATCTCCAATTAAACTAAAAAAATAACTATTGGAACAGTTTCGATGCATTTCACCACGCACGAGCTGATAACATTGTGTACCACTGGTGATATGACTCCTACAGTAATCCTTCCGGACATAAAAAATTTGGCACAATGTGCTAACATATCTTCAAATTTCTTTTTAATCCGCAACACACATGAGAACGAGTAATCACAGTAGTCGTTTTTGCACTCAGTTAAAAAATATTAGTTAAGTGCTTGACACGTTGAATAAAAACTTGTCAGTGTTATAAAAGATAAATTTCGAGATACAGAAGAGAGACAAATTCACACTAATATGACGACACTGTTAAAATAAAAAATAGTCACATCACAGAAAATAGTAACATTCGACAAACAATTTAGAATGTCAATCCTCGTTAAATTCACACGGTAAATTTGAACACAATTTGCCTTAGAAATTACGCGATGTATTTTTCAAACTTAGATTGATTTGATAGATATCAAAAGAGCCGTAAATGCAGTTAACGAAGAACACAATGTGCGGACTCGGAGCAGAAACAAATACAACCGCTCACGACGAGTGTTTAATTAATACTGAATCAATTAACTAAAATCGGCGAATGAAATATAAAAATTCGACGTCGTAAATTTACAGTGCGGCGGTAAACCTCTAACCTCACTTCGGTAAAATTTCAACGCTCAACGTAGTGTTATTACCAAATTTTCATGATTGAAAATTACCATTGCATTGTAAATTTCATTTTCATTTTTTACAGTGCACGCACTTGCACTGTAAAAAATACGAATGAATTTTACAAACTCATTGTAATTTTCATTTTATATAATTTTGGTGATATTCCTACGTGTGAAATAGTGTTTTTACTATTTGAGGTTAGGATTTTTACAATATTTTTGTAAATTTACAAGACGGCACTGTGAATTACTACATCAAGCATAGGGAAAGTGCAACGCGTTGTAATTTGACAATGCTAGAAATTGGTAATATTTGAGCCCACGTCAAACGTGGTAATTTTACCGTTCAATGGGAAAAAGCGGCAAAATTTGTAAAAATACAATGCCCAATAAGAAAATTTACAATGTTAAAAGTGAAATTTACCATGTTGAACGTGGGTAATATTTGAACACTGTACACAGTCTCTTTAAATGAAATGATGATGATATTAAGAACATGCCACACATTACAAATTCGCATTAGAATTCGTTTAAATATGAGTCTATATATTAACATATTAACAATAATATTATCTTAAATTACTTAAATTTTTAATATAAAACAATCATTAGGTTTTACCTAAACTGACGTCGTACAGACCTGCCATATACCCTTACGTTTTGCAATGGCCTCATCTGCAGGGCCTCAGTCTTGCGGACGATACCACATCCGATCCGGCCCCGATCGATTTTTGATTGGCGCCGACCTGTATGGATATCTTATTTTAGAGGGCATTCGTAAAGGTCCGGCCGAGTCTCCTACTGCTCAATTCACAATATTCGGATGGATTCTGATTGGACCATCTTCCACCCCTGATAGTTTAGGTCACAGCACAGTTACGTTACATTAGACCGATCAAAACATTGTTATATTTGTTAAACGATTTTGGGAAACTGAGGAAGTGCCAAATGTTTCCGTCCTATCTCAAGATGAATTGCTATGTGAAAACCACTTCGTTGCCACCCATCAGCGCCAATCGGATGGCAGATGCATTGTGCCTCTTCCGCTAAAAGACGGTATGTCACATTCCATCGGACATTCTCGGTCTAGAGCTCTTGGCTTGTTACTTAAGTACGGAAGTAAGGATTTTCTACGGGGAGTTCGCATTTGTCGATATCCATGAAAGGAACTGATTCATCACCAGTTGTATTTGTATTCGAAGATAAAACATGTTCGGAATGTTTTCCTAAAATATAGAACATTAGACGTGACCCATTCCTCTGATGTAGCCAAAAAAAACTCCAGTATATCTTGGCTTAATCTTCTGGTGATAATATAATAGATTTGTTTGCTTTCTGTGGAATATTGCCTCTTCAGGTAAGGAAGCAATTGTCGCAGCGATTCATTGTAGAATAATATACCGAGCTGAAACGGAAGTAAGGATTTTCTACGGAGAGTTCGCATTCTTCTTCGAAGGCATTCTGATCTTCCAATTTAACTCCGTACCCTCGTGACCCACCATGTCTTCCAAATTTGGATTAGCAATTTACAACATGAAACCAATCAATGAATATACGCAATATCAAAAACATTGGCTGCCAACTGTTATTGTCGAAGAATCCTTTATTTCCGCAAAAGTTTAGGCTAATTTCAATTTTCGGATACGATATTTCGAAAACCTGACGTGATGGGCCAAATCGGGCAACGGATTCGTTTTCAGCGACCCAAAATCTATGATATCCACTACCTCTGATTAAAAGAAACTCCCAACAATTTTTTTTGTGGTCCTGTGTTATTGCACGCTTATTTGTCACGGTTATTACTTCGACCCAGACTAAGTCTGGACGAAGTATTGAACTTGGTCACTTCGGACAAAAAAATTACCATATAGTTTTTCATCAAATGTCGACGTTTCAGACCCTAAGGAACCCAAATCAACAATAAAAAAATTTGTGTCCGTGATCTTGTACGTACGTACGTCCGTACGTCCCGTTTTTTCTCTCGCGTTAACTCGCGAACGGCTAAGCGTATTGACATAAATTTTTTTTAAAACACGCGTCTTGGCATAACTTAGATCTGATTAGATTTTGGGTCAGATCCACCCGTCCACTACTAAAAAAAATTAGCCCCAATTAAGTTTCTTTGTAGTTTTTTGCATTTATTTTGAAAAATACAAATTTTATTAAAAAATATTTCAAACAAAAAAGATAGAGCATGAAATTCTCTACAAATAAGGTTTTATGCATTTTCTTCCTAAAGTCAACGATAATGCCATAAAAACTGGTTTAAAATGTTTATGACTATTGTCTGAAAAAGTATTGAATTTGGTCATCGCGGCAAAAAAATGACCCTATTGTTTTTCATCAAATTTCGACGTTTCGCCCCCCTATCTCCCAGGGGTAGTCTTTGCCAGCTCCTCGGGCGCGGTGACCACCTACGGGCGCAAAGTTCATTTACGCCCTTGATACGAAAATAACTATTTCGATATATCTAAAAGATGTCTTATAGATATCTATAAAATATCCGTCATAGATCCTTTCGACACTTTCAAGATATCTTTGACGAATTATATGTATATATATATATTGTATATATAATATCATAATAATACAGGCGGTAATTAGTAAAACACAGTAAACATGTAATATGCATCGAATAGTCAATTAGAATACAAGTGCATGAAGTAAGTGTTTTGCAACTTTTATTTATTAATACTTCGGCTGGCCTGTTGTCGGGGTCGAAGTTTTGAAAATGCTCATTTTCAATTTTCATACATATAAGAAACACTATATTGTTGCAACACATCTATCGAAGCCACTTGGAACTAAATATGATTGGACCCGCAAATATCAATATAATTTTATAATATAATTGAAAGCTATTAGTAAACAAACGAGTCTTAAGGAATAGCCGACTCGATGACGTGCAAGAATCTATTGACGCGGTCGAAAAATTGGATCTTCCCGTCAATGATGATATTCTCGTTTTTCTCGTTACGCAACGGCTTGATCGGGCAACGCGTGAAGCCTTCGAATTTTCTCTAGAAAAAAGGGACTAAGGGGAACTAAGGAAAAATCCACGCGACCGATATCTTCAGTTTCGAAAGTACCCCGCAGTAAAAGCGCTTCAATCGTTTTTGCTCAAGCCCATCACTCGAATACTAGACCACGATGAAAATGCATTCTCTGCGTTGAGATGCATCCAGTGTACAAATGTAAAAACTTTAATGCGATGACAGTGACCCACCGATGGGACATCATGAAAAAACATGGTATGTGTCAAAATTGCTTGTTAATGCTGCATAGCGCCAATGAATGCAAGAGCGAGCGTACTTGCAATCATTGCGGATCGGCGCATCACACGCTCTTGCATTCAGGGACACAGTGAAGCAATACTTCGCAAAATGCTACGCCTAATGTTCTCTCAAGCAAAAATGCAACGCCTAGTACCGCGGCTACCGATGCTAATTACGTGTACTCACATTTTTGCACTGCACAAGTACCAGAATCTATGGTGCTTTCGACACCGTGGGTGATAGTTACCGCTGCTCCACAGAGAACAGTGAAATTGCGCGCGCTCTTAGATGCGGGTTCTACAAGGTCGTTTATATCACGAGTAGTCGCGAACGTGCTCCGAACGCGAACTTATGAGACTAGTGTTTTGGTTAGCGGAATAGGTCCATGCGGCCAAGACAAGGTCAACGCGGTCGTTCCAATATCATTCTGTTCTACGACTGATCGCGCCATAATGCTATCAACTGACGCAATAATTGTTTCTAAACCTACAAACTACACGCCGCAGTTCCGTTTACCGATTTCACACTAGCCTCATTTGGAAAAAGTAACGCTTGCGGACGGCTGCCCAATGAAGGACGCGCCGATTCACCGTATAATAAGCGACGACATGTACGGTTATGCCTTACGCGACGGTATCTTACGCTGTCGATGCGACGACGCTACGCGGTTGATACCATATTTGGTTGGGGGCTTACGGGATCCAGCGGTTCAAAAATTAATCCTGTACAGACGCGGTTCACGCTCATCACGTCCGCACGCATGACGATGACCTTCACGCCTCTCTTTCACGGTTTTGGTAAATTGAGGAAGTCCCGCAAAATAAATTAATGTCCGAAGAGTACTGGCAATGCGAAATATATTGCCGCAATACATACTCACGTGCTCCGGATGGGCGGTACATCGTGCGTATTCCTTTCAGAGCAGAGATTCCTTTGAGGCTCAATGCTTCAAAAGTATAGAGAATCGTCCAACGAATCGTCCGGACGAATATGCTGCGTATCGGCATTTCATGGACGAATATCAGACGCACGGACATATGCGCCCTGCACCAGCCCATAGCGACTTATCCGCAGTGGCGTACTTGCCGCATCACCCGGTAGTTAAAACGGCGAGTACTACTACGAAAACTCGAGGCCTCTTTAACGCCTCCGCGCCATCTTCCAATGGCACATCCCTTAACGACCTGCAACTAGTAGGTCCCAAGCTTCAGAGCGAGCACCAACTCGTGCACTTTCAGTGGCGCTCGTATCGCTTCGTCTATGCGCTGCGCGTTTTAAAGCAGTTGGCAGAAGACGAGGGAGACGCATTTCCGCTTGGAAAAGAAGTGTGACTCTTGCATCTGTTTGTTGATGATGCACCTTTTGGCTCGGACACAATCTCTGATGCAATTTGCGTACGGAATGAGCTTAATTCACTTCTAGCCAAAGGGCACTTCACTTTGCAGAAGTGGGTAAGCAACTGTCCGGAATTACTGGACGACATAGAACCCAGTAATCATGGATTTGCGTGTAACGGAACGTTGCAGGAAGATGAGGCCCTGAAGATAATTGGTGTCACGTGGCAACCAGCTACTGATTCCTATCATTTTGAGAAAAATCATCCAGTTCTTCCGGAGTTAACGAAACGCATTGTACTATCACAGATAGCCAAAATATTCGATCTACCTGGGTGGATCGCGGTCGTAACGGCCAAAATCTTTATGCAACGGATCTGGACATGCAACGCCGCCTGGGATACCCCTCTCCCTGTAGATTTAGCTGAGGACTGGTATGAATTTTATAATCAGCTACTAGCACTCTCGGCCATCAGCATACCAAGATGGTTGGGCACTTTCCCCAAAGCCTATCCAAAGCCTATGACGCAAACATCTATGTTCTTACAGCAGATGAAACTGGGAGAGTAGAAACTATGCTGCTCACGTCCAAAACGCGCGTCGCTCCACTGAAGCCCCTGACAATTCTGCGTATGGAGCTAAGCGCTGCTGTGCTCTTGTCACGACTGCTTGTCCAATTGACCTCGATTCCACCTTTTTCCAAGTGTACGATGCACATATGGATGGATGCTACCATTGTTTTGGCGTGGCTCCAATCCCATCCGTCACATTGGAAAATCTTCGTAGCCAATCGTGTGGCCGAAATACACACGCATCTTCCTAACACGAGGTATCGCCATGTCCCGGGATTGAGAAACCCGCTGATTTAGCCTCCCGAGGAGTACCAGCGAAAGAAATGGCCTCATCGTCACTTTGGTCGCATGGACCGCCATGGCTCCGCTTGTCTCCTTCCGAATGGCCAAATTCCGAATCTGACGATATTGACGAAACGATATAGCCTTTTTTTCTAAAGGTATCATATCGCCTGATGGTACGCGCCGATTAGCAATTGGCTAACGATTACCAAAATCGAGCCAGTTAAAACGCTTAAATCCGTTTTTGGAGGACAACGGCGTCCTAAGTGTAGGAGGTCGTCTAGCACTGATACATCTGCCCTACAACGTGAAACATCCGGTCATCTTACCTGAGTACCATGCGCGCGTCACGACGTTCGTACACCCAGCTAATTGATGGCTGCGCTGTCACCAGCTCGCGTAGCTCGACCCGTCGCGTATATCCACACCCTCGCGTTTTCGCGCAATATGGAAATAATTACGCCGGATCTATTAAAATGCGCTGGGCAGCGGTTCGAGGCTCGAAATCACACGTGCTGTCCATTTAGAAGTGGTACGCGATTATTCTACCGTTGCGTTTCTCGCCGCTTTTGAGCGCTTTTATTAGCGTCGCGGGCTGCCTAACGTCATGCATAGCGATTGGGCCAAGAATTTTGAGGGCGCTGACAAGGAGTTAAGAGCAGCGGATAGCGCCGCGATGACTTCTGAGGAAGTCCGGATTCGCGCGTCCGAGGACGTTGAATGGAAGTGTATCCCACCTGCCGCTCCCCATTTCGGTGGATTATGGGAGGCAGGGGTGCGCTCCATGAAACGCTACCTCAAGCGAGTGTTGGAGCCTCGTACTCCAACATACCAGGAGCTTAGTACGCTTCTGTGCAGTGTAAAAGCGTGCATGAACTCACGACCGCTCGCACCTCTTAGCGATGACCCTGAGAGTCTCACTACGCTCATACCCACGCACTTCCTTGTGGGCGCACCTCTCGTCTCCGCTCAGAATCCGCTGTCGGCTGACTATGTCGGTAATCGAATTACTGCCTGGAAACTGTATCAACTGCTCTTGGAGAGGTTTTGGAAAGGCTGGTCAAGTGACTACGTGATGTCCTGCCAAAACCGCTCCAAGTGGCCGTACGCGTCCTCATCGCTGGCCGTTGGTCAAATTGTACTGATACGAAACGATCATTTGCATCCGTCCATGTGGGACCTGGCCCGAGTTACAGCTTGTCATCCAGGAGAAGATGATCTTGTACGCGTCGTCTCATTACGTACCGCTACGACCACATTGAAGCATCCGATCACCAAGCTCGTGTTGCTCCCAATCGCTATCGAAGCTGATAACTAGCCAGTGTCTCTAGGATTAATATTGTGTGTGCATCCATTTGCTTTCTGCATTTTACTCTGCTGTTACTGAACCACGCTCCCGCATTACAGGCTACACGTGCACCTAGCATAATTGAGTCCAGTGCACGGTGCCATCGAAGTTCATGAGGGTGAAAATTCTACGCCTGAGATTCAAACATTATTTTTTGATGCAATAGGCGTAAAATGACCATTTAGGAGACCATTACCATAGGAGATATATTTTTTAAATTTTCAGGCCCAAGGTCGGCTATAACAATACATCAGATTCATGTATATACATAACATTTATATACGTTTATTTTTCAAGTTGCTGGCATCCAATACGACATCCATTTATCAAAATTTGGTAGGAAAATGTTATGGGCAAAGAAACTTAGTTTGCAAATGATAAATTAAATAATTAAAACTCGTATGTTTATGGTTTAATAAATTTTTAATAAACATAGGCCACATGTATAAACTGATCGCTGTATTTACAATAAACTATACAAATATTAGCATTCGTAAATAAACTACTAAATAATATACAAAAAGAAATATAACACTTTGCTGGATATACTCTTAAAATTGTGGTTAAGGCACAAACTCCAAAAGCAGATCTAAGAGTTCCGTTGGGTTTTCCAACTTGTCCAAACTCTTTGCATCGAAGTCGGGTGTCGGCGTCTTCGGCCGTTCCTCCGAAGCGCAGATTTCACGTAACGTGAAGTCACTCACGTGTGCTCCTGCAACATCATTACAAAAGATTAGTTTGAATCACAATATGTACGTTTAGGTTAATAATGCACAAAATATACGTTCATAAAATACTTACCGAAACAATGTTCTTGTATCGTCGGTGTGATTGGTCGTTCGTCTGGAACGGAGATTTCATTCAATGTGAAATCACTCACATGTTCTCCTGCAACATCATAACAAAAGAATAGTTTGAATCACAATATGTACGTTTATGTTAATAATGCATAAAATATACGTTCATGAAATACTTACCGAAACGATGATCTTTTCTCATCGCGTCCATTGTTTTTCTTTTCTGGTCGGGAGAACTTTGGACATTGCCAGTTCTCTTTCGATCTCGTACAACCAGTCTTTTAAAAATATTATTTATCACCCTTTGCTTCTTGGGTGAAGGATCTGAATCAATTTTTTTGAAAACTCCTTTCATATTGTCGTCGTTCTGCAAAAAATGATAGTAATTTCAACTTAATATAATAATATTAATAATAATAATAATATATACATACATACATACATTTTCCAAATTGTTATTATTACCGGAATATTTCTAAAAAATTATTTCTTTTTAACTCCGTGCGCGAAATTGAATTTCTCGTTACATAAACTCGTTACATTCGTGCGCAAATCACCTACTTCGCGCACTTGTATCGTAATATACTATTATTATACTATTTTAAATTTTGAGTTAATAAAAGTGTCTTTTGGTAATAAAAATAATAAAAATATATATACATATAGATATTTTTATGTTTTCATTTAATTTTTGTTAGTTTTGTAATAGCTTAGAATATAAGTATTGTATCTATTTCCAAGATCATGAGACTGTTTTCCAATCATATCCTGTCCGAAGCACTGCAACGGCAGGATGTTGCTTAAATTTGTCCACTGCTCTTGTGTGTCCAGGACAATAAACACAATTTCAATCCATCTATCTCTCGACATTTCTTTTTTTTTAACGCGTAATTATGCTTTGTGATTAAAAATATCATATCACAATATCAGAGTTAAAATAACGTCTCAAGGGCAAAAGTTGCAACTTTCATAATTCGCATTCTTTTATCAGTTAAAAATTTAATTTTAATATGAATTATTTGTCCAAATATGAAATTTTACTCGGTCTGAACAGCGTTGAATCTGCAACACTTACCGTTGAATTTTCAGCTGCAATGACACTCGAAGAGTTAAAATAACGTCTCAGGGGCAAAAGTTCTTTTCTCATTCTTTTATCAGTTAAAATTTTCATTTCAATATGAATTATTTGTTCAAATGTGAAATTTTACGTGCCGTGGAGTGAAATCAACCCCACTCACACTTTGTATCTTTAGCAATAGTGTCGAACTGATGTAATGCGATGGAAACCAACAGAGTACGCTAATACTGGCTTCGGATGTTCACCCAGCAAATGATAGTAATCTAATTTCAATTTTTTTCCCTTGTAAATCGAAATTTCTAGATTTGCCGAGAAGTATAAAAAAAAACAAATGCCTAGAGTTCCTTAACGACGATGTTTGCTTCCCTAGCAACCAGCCAGGACCAGAACATTTCGAAACAAATATTTATAATTAAATATAATTATAATAAACGGATGAAAACAAATGTTCTTGTTTTTTTAACGATTTTTAACCATTGTGCAGCCTGTCTGTTCTTTTTTAAATATTGTTATTTTATGGCAATGTTATCTAATATTTGATTCAGATTTTTAATTCGTGGTATGTCTTTTAGTTTTCGAGTTATGAATTTTTTAAGTTGAACACCCCCGAAACTCGGACGTGCGCTTATTGGAAATATAAATGTCGCCTTTTTCGACTCGCTATTCTATTCATATTTATTTTGTTCTTGGTAATTTATGTTTGAAAAACACTTTTTTTTAAGTTTGAAGCAGGAATTTGATGATACAACGATTTTAAAACTCGTGTAGATAAACGCAACTATAAGTAGACACTTTACGGCCGAGTTATACTTTAAAAAAAAAAAAAGTTTGTGAAAATTCCATATGGCCGCCATTTTGAAAATATTCGGAATTTCGAAAAATCCCTTTACCACATTCATATGTATGCCAAGTACTAAATTTTCTGTAATTTTTAACAAAATCGGAGATGTGATGCCAGATCGTGATCGATTTGGCGAACAATGACTCATAGGGGAGGGTGGTCCTGAATTGACATAGTAAGCCATTTAGCCGAAAACTGAAATTAAATCGGATTTAATGACGCCGGTGAGTGCACAGTTGTGTACGGCGATCATTTCCCTAAAATTCTTTATCATTTAGAAAAATGTAGAGTGGCTTTTTCAATCCCAAAAAATTGCGAAGCGAAAAGTTACGTTTTGACGATTTCTTAAAATAGTGATCCTGAGTTGACACCACTATGGTTCTGATTTGACACCCCTTCTTTTTTCGCTTGCATTTAGGAAAAATGCATATTTCTTGGCTTTAAACAGAATGTGGCTAAAATTTAAACAATTTAGAAGAATAAAACACTAATTATTTGTTCATATTAGTTTAAAAAATCATTTCGATTACAATGTTGAAAATCATAGAACACATTAATAACATTATTTTTTTATCTTAACTTGAAAATAGAAAACCAGATTAAAGTTTTCTTGGATTTAAAGCTGGCGTCCCATGTCTATATGAAGCGAAAACATCGAAATTCTAAAAACAATATATGAAAGAACGCAACAAAAGCGTTAAGGACCATACGTTCGGTGGTGACTCAGGACCACTACGAATGTCTACACGTTTCACAATATTACGCAAACGAAACAAGTTTAATTAAAAAATCAATAGAATCTATCGGTTATTATATAGAATAAAGAAACAAATGCATTTTCTAAATCGGAATTTCGACGTAATTGCTTATCTGCAGCTTCTTCTGCATGAAGATCGAAAATGAAATTCAGTTAAGTGTAAATAATAGATTCGTTCTCACGCCGCGTCTAACAAAGTTATGTGACAACTGTTTGCATAAATTATGCCTGTCCTTACTAACATGTCATGCCATGAAACAATTGAACAGAGATTACATGCCATTTCTGTGAAATGACGGGGTGTCAACTCAACCCACAGTATCCACTCAGGACCACTCTCCTCCTACATATAAAACATGACAGCAATTCGGTAGGTGGAGCGGCGATGGCTCAGTTTGTAGAGTATCGCTTGGTAATCAGAAAACCCTGGTTCAATCCCGGCCTCTGCCATCTGTCATCGGGACACCTCTGTATTTGTTTAAGTGTCTAATAACGCCAAAGCTCAGGTGGTTCGGTTTCCACCTTCATAAACGGTAGGTCCAGTCGCGATTTAGTCCCATATGGGTTCAGAAAAGTCGACGTAAAATAATATAAAAAAAAAATTCGGTAGACGGAAAAATCCAATATGTTGTTCCTTCTTATTGTATCTGAAAAGAATCTGTGATCATCTTGACACCTTCGATATGAATATAAACTTGTCGCCTGAAACTCAAAATATGACTTTGTGCTGGTATTGATAAACCTGTTCTGATAAAGATAATTTTTAATTGCACTCACTTACTTTTAAATTCAGAAGGGTTTTTAGAATAATTTCGTGTGAGATTTCAGACCATACATTGGATAGGCATTTCATTTGTAAAATGAGAGGTTTGAATTCGACTTTTTCTCGTCAAATTCCTGAAATTTTGAAAAATTAAAAAAGTGTTCAAAACGTTAGGTAATAATATTATAAAATATTATATGAAAAAATATTTTCTTACCAATTCTAAGAACTTTTTATTTTCAACATTCAATGATTGTTTCGTGTTTGAATCTGTCATTTTGGATGTTTTTAACTATATTTTCAAAATGCCAACATACACATATTAAAGTTCAAGTCACTAAGAAAAATGTATTTTCGTCAATAATATACTTTTAACTACTTTTATCACAAAGCTGCAGACTTTAGATATTTGTGTTAATGTTACATATGTTCACCACAAATGTACCGAATTCTTAAGCATTCCCAACATACCATAAGTTTGTCACAAATATACCGATATATGCGGTAAATTTTTGAATAGGGACAATGTCACTCTTTAAACGAAATAACCTTTTGGAAATGCTGACGTTCACTGTAAGCCATCAACATGGATGACCACGACGACGACGTTGACGACGAGAAATTTAAGGAATTTCTAAAATTTTACAGAGCAATGTCAGAATTATTTACGAAGGACGTCAATGTCGAGGAGGTTATGTCAACGAGTTGAATAATGACAATCGAAACTTACATCTCATGTTTGTGGTGAATATATGTAATTTTACCGTAAGGATTTAAGATTAACCGCAAATGTAACACATATTTCACGCAAAATTTAATCTGATTCGCATTAAAAATTCGTAATGCTATGTGAAATTTCGTATATTATTACTTAAAATAGCACGTTTCTTTCAAATATTAAATATAGTATAACGTGGTATACTAGGCACAAACATACAGTTCTCTCAGTGTATATAAATATATACATATAGACAATTAGTGACGGGATTGTTATAAATGTACTTACTCTTAGAGGATGATGCTCGTTGTTGTTCTAATTGGCAGCAATAGCGGTAAGGTTGACTGCAGGCGATGGTAGACTGGGCCACTGTAGTAGACCGAATGAGACTGAATAATGAACCAGGTCGAAGCCTCTTTGGTTCGAGCAGCGTCTTGGGCGGAAATTCGGGGGCGTGCGTAAGGGCCAATGGGGGGCATTCGTAAGTGAAAGGGAGGAAGACGCTTTGAAAAGCATAACGGGAGGATCGGCACGCTGGAAGGGTGTTCTCTCCGAGCACCGGAACGCCACGGTGGCGGCTTTGGAACTTCTAGACCGGAAGTAATCGTAGATGCAAAAATTCTCCTTCAATTTTTATGGAATCGTGCTAGAAACGCATTAATCATGAGCCCTTTTCATCCAAGAATGGACGCAAAGGCCCCTTTTTGGCAAAAAAATTTTTTTAAGCCTGTAAAAAAATGATTTCCGACGACCCTTTTTGAAGGCACACGTACACAGGCTTTACGTTTGTTAGTGAGCACCACAAAAACGGTTATTTACTCATTATCCATAGCATTTTTGCCAAAAAGGGGCCTTTGCGTCAATTCGTGACATCGGCCGGCTTCTATTCCAAATAATTGCATGACGTTTTATTTCGAATTGAAGTCAAATTTTTGCATCTACGATTCGAAGCGGGCAATGGCGGACACAAGGTGAAAAATGACAGGAAATAGTTCCGCGATTCTACGATGTGTGTCGCTTCGAGCGTATACCATTACCGTATGTTTTTACGGGTGCTTAGCGGGGCCCGCTTCCCTTATGACACTCACACAAGCAAACTAGCGTGTAAGAGGGACGCACACATGCGTATACATAAGAAATAACTTCGCGGATCGTGCCAGCCTTCTTTCGATGCGGATTATACTATAGCCGCCGAGGTTCGGGCTTCTTGGGTCATAGAACACCATTTTATTTTGTTGAATTTCGGATACGCGTTTACTATATTTTTTAAAGATCATATAGAAAGACTGTATATATCAACGACTTTTTATTCATAGAATAATATCACACTTTACCTATATTATGTTTTCAACCAAATGTTCGTTTTTTATTTTATTGCAACCGTTTTTTATGTGGTCGATTCTCAAAATTAATTTTTTAGTATATCTGCACTCACTGTCCATTTTGTGTTTAGGATATAGTGCATATCCCAGTTAACGGAAATGATTTTAAAGGGATCGAAATTTTGAATGCATTTTTATTCATTTATATTCTGGTTTTTATTCATTTTATTTTGGTTTTAATGCAACAAATTTTGTATTGCTTTTAACCGAGGTTTGGGATTTAAGATACGCATTTACTACTTTATTAAAATTAAAACTAGAACGCAGAAAATGTAGATCTTTTAAAAAAATCTAATATGAAAATTAATATAATTTGTCGTGTATATATTACACTACAAATTTCATAATGTTCAATCCGTAATGCTCATTGCTAGGACAGTAGCGGTACTTGGCAATTTTTACTTCGACCCAGACTAAATCTGGACGAAGTATTGAATTTGGTCACTTCGGGCAAAAAAATTACCCTATAGTTTTTCATCAAATGTCGACGTTTCAGACCCTAAGGAACCCAAAGCAACAATAAAAAAATTGGTGTCCGTTAGGTTGTGATGATTTTTTATACAAGATGTATAAAATGTAATATTTAAAATATAAAAACTAGCGAATCAAGTGCGTATGGTTATCAGTTATCCAAGAAAACTGTATTACCGACTACGGATTCCTCACGGAAGATTTACACGTGCCAAACAACAATAGACTTTTATATATTCAATGGTTGACACGTGTACTGTAAATTTATTTAAATGTGTGTGTCGCGTTCGACCATCCCTGGAAGGAGAAACCGACGCCGCGACACTCGCCTGCAAGAATTTGAAGGGAACACAAGTCTCCAGTGAACGTGCTTGTTCCTATCGTTTAAAACTCGTAGATTGCCTAATTGAAGACATGTTGGTTCCAAAGTTGGCCCGAGCTTCACACAAATCCGGATCCAGGTTGCAGTAACTGAGCAACATCTACAAAATCGTTTTTTTTTTCATTTGCACATTCCGAGGAGTCCCTTGTGCAGGGAAATGGACGCCATTTCTCCTCGGACAATTCTATGGTAAGCTGCCATCTTTTCATATAGACTCATTCAATTTTAAAGCAATTGAAATTAACGAACGAATTTCTGCATTCAAACATCGTGAGCCACGTCCAAAGTTCAACCGACCATTTGTTCTACCCTTGCGAGTTCCTGCCATTCTGCTGCACGCTGTAAATAGGCGAAAGAAAAGCTGTTTCGTCACCACAGATTCAACGCAATGAAGATTATTTCATCGTGAAGATACAACGCACGCTAAAACGAGATAAGTCTTCGACAATTATGATGGTTTCGCGACATTGTTTAATTGGACTTTGCAATATTTAATTTTGACGAATAATCATATATTTAATTGAATGAAGAATGAATGAGAGTGACGTGCAACGATATGTTGTAAATTTTTAAATTGTTTATGTTTGATTTTAGAAAATATTGAAATTATTACGTAATAATATTGGAATAGAAATCTGAAATAAGATACAGATAATCATGATCAATTATATATAAGCATATCATTGCAATAATAAAAAAAGAACAGTAATCTAAAAATAGTTATTTTGTTTCATAAGAATTTAATATAATAATCAAATTAATAAAATATATATATAAATTTGTGATTAGATAACATGCAACATTTATAAATTTATTCAATTTATAACGATAAAGTATAAAAATAGGGTGAACAAACTTAACAAATATATACGTGCTCATGATTGTGTGTAAATAAAAATAACGAATGTATTGTACGAAACCAGTCCAACCCGGCCTGATTCCGTTGGTTCAATTAATGCGTGGTTTGGATTAGGATTGTTGAGTGTGGTAGGATGCAATAATCTAATCGATTTGAGAAGGCGTGACATGTGTCTTTAATTCTCAGAGGGGAAAAAGCCCGAAGGCATAAAAAACCCCTTAACTTTTGTACAATCGTATGAGTACGAACGTGTGAAGCGAATGTGTTAACCGACGTGATCGGCGTATCGAATTAGGTACCGCGGGCCCCGCGGTAATAGCATCGTGAGGGGCGTTTCACCCTGGCACACGTAAGTGCAGTTGGCTGTATACAGCAGGGGGGTTTCACCCTGGCACCATGCGGGTGCGATCGTTTTGTTTTGTTTCCGGAAACCGTATAGCGTCGAATTATCGTTAATCGTAAATCAACGAGACAGCGGTAGTCGCCCCGTAATGAATCTTTAAGATAAATAAATCTCTCGAGATCAGTAATATCATCGCGGTCGTTCACTGTAGTCTGAAAGGTGTTCTTATATGATAACCACCTTTCAAGATTTCCGTCGAATTTCGGTAATTCAGCGATCGGAAGTTTGATGCGACGCGTTTTTTCGCCTGGGTTTAAAGTCGCGTTAACAGTTTCATGTTGTATCGCAATGGCCGATTCGAGCACCTTTACTTTACTCGCGACATCGTAATAGCGAGTCTGAATTTCGTCGATTTCGGCCGACCGATCGGTTTCAGGATCTATGATCGTTAACTCGTCGTGCAGCTCTTCGTATGCATGAAATAATGTCGTTATACGTTCGACGCGGAGATTCAAATTCGTCGAATCGGCTCGACCTTGCGTAATTAAATTTTCAATGTTCGTTAATTGGGATTTAAGCGTCGAGCGTTTTTGCGTAATGTATTTTACTCGATCCATTTTGTCACGACGAATTTACTAGGAACGTTAAAATGTTCAAAATGCACCCGGGTTCGACGCCGTTATGCTGAAACGACAAGGACGCGTCACGTGCAAGCTACGATTTACGTACGAAATCGCCCATGCCCGCTAAGTCACCTTGCCAAGGGCGCGCGGTAAACAAAAGATTTGTGCCACAGAAATTCGCGGCAACACAAAGCCGGTGAGCATTAAACGAAGAAAGTGCGCTGCAAAGAAAGCTTCCCGCCGTAATGCAGCAAAATTATTTGCGACGTCCAACTGCCCGCAGAGCACTCGAGGCCCGATAGCGTCTTGTCGTGAACAAAAAATCGCCTCAACAAAGTCCACGCGTTCGCGTGCGAAATTCCCGAAAACTGACTGTTGAACAGGTCTAACGCGCCTGGGAGTCCTGCAACGAACAAAGAAATTTCGTCCGAACAAAGGCCGCGCGGTCGCTCGCGGAAATTTCGAGACTAGCGGCGAACAGGTCGAATCGCGCCGAGAGCGCTGCCACGAACAAAGGGATCGCGTCTGAACAAAGGCCGCGCGCTCACTCGCGGAACTTTCGAGATCTTGTCGTTCAAACACCACTGATAAGCACACCTTAACGAAAATTCGATTGTATTGCGATATTCTAAATCACGCGAACAAGTCCACGAATACTATATACCGAAAGATTAAAAGGAATACTTAACTTTCATGTGTTGTTCTTCTTGTAGTACTTGGCGTATGTCCCAGTTGTCTTTGGCGTTCGCCTTCTAGCCGATGTTTGCGATTTCGTCGAAATGATGATGATAGGTCACGTAACCGCACTGTGACCTCACAGGAGGCACCAAAATGTATTGTACGAAACCAGTCCAACCCGGCCTGATTCCGTTGGTTCAATTAATGCGTGGTTTGGATTAGGATTGTTGAGTGTGGTAGGATGCAATAATCTAATCGATTTGAGAAGGCGTGACATGTGTCTTTAATTCTCAGAGGGGAAAAAGCCCGAAGGCATAAAAAACCCCTTAACTTTTGTACAATCGTATGAGTACGAACGTGTGAAGCGAATGTGTTAACCGACGTGATCGGCGTATCGAATTAGGTACCGCGGGCCCCGCGGTAATAGCATCGTGAGGGGCGTTTCACCCTGGCACACGTAAGTGCAGTTGGCTGTATACAGCAGGGGGGTTTCACCCTGGCACCATGCGGGTGCGATCGTTTTGTTTTGTTTCCGGAAACCGTATAGCGTCGAATTATCGTTAATCGTAAATCAACGAGACAGCGGTAATCGTATCGATTCGTGTAAATCGCGGAACGCGTATCAAGACGTCCGTATCTTGACGACTCCCGAACGAGACTGACTCATCGCCGATCGACTGCCGAACACCGCGCGGCGGCGAGCGCACGTCAACCGTGAATCTGCACCGTTGCCACGACACACGGATCCCCGCGAAAATTTAAATGGCGCCCGTCCAAACGGCGCTCCCGAGGTACAGGTTTACTTAATTCTAATTACAATGAAACATCGACGGAACATGCTCCCCCCGTTGAGAGCTACGCGATCAAGATATCGTGTTTCGCGGAGGTGGTCGTATACACGGCTACACCTTTAAATCGTGTCGGAGTTCGGTAGAGGGCACAACAGCTTCATGTTGCGCTTGTAGACTCCGTGCGTCGTTTTTACGGTGGTAACCCTCGCAACGCCATCATCTCCTGGATGCAGGGCCAGGATCCGCCCGAGTTGCCATTGCATGCATGGCTGATTCTTGTCCATGACAATGACGATAGTATCTCGGCTCGGATTGACGCCAGGTTTGATCCACTTCTGACGTTTCTGCAACTCGCTCAAGTACTCCTGCTGCCATGTTTTCCAGAAGTCTTGGCGAGCTCTCGTGATCAGTCGCCACGATGACAAAGCGGATTCTGAAACCAAAAGTTCATCTCTTTCAGGCAGCATGTTCAAAGGACGTCCCACCAATAGGTGAGCAGGTGTTAAAGCTAATGGATCGTTCGGATCTGCGGATATTGGACATAACGGTCGCGAATTTAAAATAGCCTCGATTTCTATTAGTAGGGTATTAAGCTCCTCGAATGTAAGAAGTTGCTCACCTATGACGCGTTTTATATGGTGTTTGAACGACTTTACCGCGGCCTCCCATATACCTCCGAAATGAGGAGAAAGAGGGGGGTTAAAATGCCAGACTATGGCCCTTTGTAATGCGAATTCTTGCACGCCAATTCGAAAGGCGCCCGATTCAATCAAAGCGTATAATTCTCGAAGTTGGTTAGAAGCCCCGACGAAATTTTTTCCGTTATCCGAATACACGTGAGCGGGAATCCCTCGCCGAGCGACAAATCGTCGAAACGCAGCGAGGAAACCTACCGTGGACAATTCGCTAACGATCTCAATATGGACTGCTTTAACCGCCATGCAAACGAAAACGCACCCATATACTTTCACACGCCCGCGATTACGGTGTTTCTTTTCTTTTACGAACATGGGCCCGAAAAAATCTACGCCCGTGTGGTAAAATGGGTAAGCCGATTCTAGACGCGATTGGGGTAAATTTCCCATTTGGTATTCGACCGGCGTGGCTTTGAAACGGATGCAGCGGACACACTTACGCACGATTTTCCGGACTTGGTTTTTTTCCGTCGAAAACCCAAAATCGGTGTCGGATAGCATACAGTGTAGACTGAATTCCCGCATGGAAATTCTTCTCGTGAATCTCCCGAATAATCAGATCGGTCAAATGGTGATGAGTGGGTAACAGTACCGGATGTTTTTGGGAAAAAGCGATGTCGGCATTTTTTAAACGCCCCGCCTACACGCAATAAACCATGTTCATCGATAAAAGGGTTCAAAGGTGTCATTCGTCCGTTTTTTGTCCTTCCTGTGTCGGAAAACTGTCGCATCACCTCGCAGAAAGCCGTGGTTTGTACCACTTTCAAAACTCGGCGTTCAACGTCGCTAATCTCCACTATCGATAAATCTCCCTTGTATGTATTTCGCGGGCTCATACGCAAACAGTACGCTAAAGTTCGTAACAAACGCGAGTAAGATGAAAACCGAGATAGAATTTCGAGAGGTTCGATTGTACTGACGAGACACAACACCTTCCTTAAGCCAGGAAGTTCCTGAACTGGAGATATGACGTTCTCCGGCCAAGAGCATTCGTCCTGCCGTAGCCACTCTGGACCCTTAAACCAAGATTTGTTTTTGAGGAATTCGCGAGGCAATTGTCCTCTCGACAACGCGTCCGCTGGGTTATCCTCGCTCCTGACATGTCGCCATTCGGTCTTTGGGTCAATTTCTAGTATTTCGCGAACTCTATTGGCTTCGAAAACCTTTAACGTCGACGGGTCTTTGCGCAACCAGTGAAGGACTATGGTTGAATCCGACCAGCAAACTATTCGGGATGGATGAAATTGCGCTATATTGGCTTCGACACATAATCGAGCTAACGTCAACGCGGCGCATAACTCGAGTTTAGGAATCGTTAACTCTTTTATTGGCGCGACGCGTGATTTTGCACAATACAACCTGACCGAAACTTCTCCTGATTTATCGCGAGATCGAACATAGAGGCAAGCACCGTAGCCTGTCAAGCTAGCATCGCAAAATCCGTGCAATTGCACCTCGACTGGAGTATGTGTAAGAACGCGTCTCTCTATCGTTAGTTTGTTTATGCATGCAAGTTGCGTCGCGAAAGAAACCCATTTAGTGTGCAATGCACTTGGCACGGACTCATCCCACGCGATCTTTGACTTCCAACAATCTTGCATGATGGATTTCGCGGCTAGTACGACCGGGCCCAGCAACCCCAACGGATCAAAAATTTTTGCGATTTCAGATAGAATAACGCGTTTCGAAATTCTTTCAGTTGCATGGATTGACTTCACGGAGTAACACAATTGATCGCGTCCCGGATTCCACGAAATCCCCAACGTACTCAACGTGTCTGTTTGTTCGTCAAGAAAGTCGACGGTACTCGGACCTTCAACCCGTGTATTTGAAATTCGCGCGTCATTGGATACCCATTGTCGAATGTTAAACCCGCCGCGGCGTAGGATCTCGGTCGTTTCATTTTTTATTTGCACAACTTTCTCAATGGTATCGGCTCCGGAGATCAGATCATCTACGTATAAGTCTCGTTTCAAAATTTCGGAGCCTAGCGGAAATTCCGCCGCCTCGTCGTCTGCTAATCGATGAATCGATCGGATAGCCAAAAATGGAGCCGACGATACTCCAAACGTGACCGTATTAAGTTCGAGAACAGTAATCTCGCCGTCTAACCGCCAAAATAATTGCTGATATTTTCGATCGTCCGGATGTACCCATACCTGACGGTACATTTTCTCGACGTCTGCGGTAAGGACGTATTTATGTCTACGGAAATTTAGAAGGTGTTCGAAAAGTTTGTTCTGTATCGTCGGTCCAACCAAGAGTTGGTCGTTGAGGGACTTCCCATTGGAGGACTTTGCCGACGCATCGAAGACCACTCGTACCTTCGTCGTCGCACTAGATTCTTTTATGACAGCATGGTGTGGGAGGAAATAACCGTTTGGCGTTTCTCGAGGCAATGCTGTCGCGTGTTTTAAATCTAAATATTCTCGCATAACCCGATTGTATTCAAGTTTAAGTAATGGATTTGCGTCGAGTTTGCGTTCAAGAGCGTGGAACCGACGAAGCGCATTGGATCTCGATTCACCGAAATCTCTACCGTCACCGCGAAATGGCAATCGGACAGTGTACCTACCAGACGTGTCCCGTTGGGTATGCCGCAAGTAGTGTTCCTCGCACTCAGATTCGTTTGTGTCGCTGAAATGTTTCGTCGAAGTCTCTTCGATAGTCCAGAATCTCGCGATTTGGTCGCTTAAATTGGTCAATTTACACGAAACCCGAACTCCTCCGTCTCGCGACACTACACCGCCAACTGCGACCCAACCGAGACTAGTTTTTTGCAGATATAAATCGCAATTATCGCTGGACAAATTAATCTGTCCGATTGACAGAAGGGATAACGTAGCCCCTGCGCCTATGAGCAAATCGACCGGACGCGGTAGATGGAACTGTGGGTCAGCTAGTTTCAAATTGGCCGGAATAGATAGTAATTCGCGCGGGAAAATTTCGTGTGGAATGGAGTCTGCAATTTTTGGAATTATCAGAAACGATAAGCATTTCTGGAAATTATGGTGTAGAGAGAAAATGGTCGCTTCGATTAAACCTTTGGAAGTCGTGTTCATCCCATCGATCGCACCGACTGATAACGAACATGCACGGATTGGGAGGTTTAATTTTGCGGCCAGATTGTCCGTAATAAAATGAGCGGTAGCACACGTGTCTAAGAGAGCCCGACATGTAATAAATGTCCCTGTGGAATCACGAATGCGAACCGTCGCACTCATCATCAGCTGCGATGCGGGGGCGCGCGATATTGCAGCGTATATACCCTGTTCTAGTCAGGAGGCCTCCCCTTCCTTGATTGTCGCCGAAACTGCCGTCGAATTGGATTCGCGAGGATGTCCGCGAACGCGAGAAGTTGATGAGCTCGGATTGTGCAACGTGGTGTGATGGAAACGTTCACACATTTTACAATGTGAGGCATTACATGTTCCTCCATGAGCTCGAAGGCAGTTTTTGCACAATTTGGCCCGGTTGACCATTTCCCATCGTTGTGATAGTGTGGCTTTGGCTAATTTCGAACACTGATATGAGCGATGTTGGTTACTCTTGCAAAATGCACACGAAAATTGTGTCATCGATAAAAACGCGCGGATATTCGGTTCAGTCTTACGAGTTTTAAAAACGTTTGTCTCGTGTTGAGAATTGGCCCGTTTTCTATTATGAACCGATTTCGTACGCGACGTTTCCTCTTCGAAAGACGCTAAACGAAACGCAGATTCCGATATGAACTTGTAAATTTGCTCCAGCGTTGGAGATTTATCCAGATCGAGGGTTTCCTCCCATTTAGTGCGGATTTCGATCGGTAGGGAGCGTTCTAGAATTCGGATTAGTAAATGTTCGTCCGGATTGACTTTCAAAGATTTCAGCATATTCACGTGCTGTCGCATATCATCGACTAACTTTGTCAAGGCCGTGGGAAGCGGTTTTGTTTGTATCGACATATCTAAGATTGCGTCTAGATGTTTTGCAATTAGAATCCGGTTTTTTTCGTATGAATCTAACAACAATTTCCATGCATTCTCGAAATTTGCCGCGCTTGTATCGTAGATTGAAATCTTATTTAGTGCCTCGCCCCGTAATGAATCTTTAAGATAAATAAATCTCTCGAGATCAGTAATATCATCGCGGTCGTTCACTGTAGTCTGAAAGGTGTTCTTATATGATAACCACCTTTCAAGATTTCCGTCGAATTTCGGTAATTCAGCGATCGGAAGTTTGATGCGACGCGTTTTTTCGCCTGGGTTTTAAAGTCGCGTTAACAGTTTCATGTTGTATCGCAATGGCCGATTCGAGCACCTTTACTTTACTCGCGACATCGTAATAGCGAGTCTGAATTTCGTCGATTTCGGCCGACCGATCGGTTTCAGGATCTATGATCGTTAACTCGTCGTGCAGCTCTTCGTATGCATGAAATAATGTCGTTATACGTTCGACGCGGAGATTCAAATTCGTCGAATCGGCTCGACCTTGCGTAATTAAATTTTCAATGTTCGTTAATTGGGATTTAAGCGTCGAGCGTTTTTGCGTAATGTATTTTACTCGATCCATTTTGTCACGACGAATTTACTAGGAACGTTAAAATGTTCAAAATGCACCCGGGTTCGACGCCGTTATGCTGAAACGACAAGGACGCGTCACGTGCAAGCTACGATTTACGTACGAAATCGCCCATGCCCGCTAAGTCACCTTGCCAAGGGCGCGCGGTAAACAAAAGATTTGTGCCACAGAAATTCGCGGCAACACAAAGCCGGTGAGCATTAAACGAAGAAAGTGCGCTGCAAAGAAAGCTTCCCGCCGTAATGCAGCAAAATTATTTGCGACGTCCAACTGCCCGCAGAGCACTCGAGGCCCGATAGCGTCTTGTCGTGAACAAAAAATCGCCTCAACAAAGTCCACGCGTTCGCGTGCGAAATTCCCGAAAACTGACTGTTGAACAGGTCTAACGCGCCTGGGAGTCCTGCAACGAACAAAGAAATTTCGTCCGAACAAAGGCCGCGCGGTCGCTCGCGGAAATTTCGAGACTAGCGGCGAACAGGTCGAATCGCGCCGAGAGCGCTGCCACGAACAAAGGGATCGCGTCTGAACAAAGGCCGCGCGCTCACTCGCGGAACTTTCGAGATCTTGTCGTTCAAACACCACTGATAAGCACACCTTAACGAAAATTCGATTGTATTGCGATATTCTAAATCACGCGAACAAGTCCACGAATACTATATACCGAAAGATTAAAAGGAATACTTAACTTTCATGTGTTGTTCTTCTTGTAGTACTTGGCGTATGTCCCAGTTGTCTTTGGCGTTCGCCTTCTAGCCGATGTTTGCGATTTCGTCGAAATGATGATGATAGGTCACGTAACCGCACTGTGACCTCACAGGAGGCACCAAAATGTATTGTACGAAACCAGTCCAACCCGGCCTGATTCCGTTGGTTCAATTAATGCGTGGTTTGGATTAGGATTGTTGAGTGTGGTAGGATGCAATAATCTAATCGATTTGAGAAGGCGTGACATGTGTCTTTAATTCTCAGAGGGGAAAAAGCCCGAAGGCATAAAAAACCCCTTAACTTTTGTACAATCGTATGAGTACGAACGTGTGAAGCGAATGTGTTAACCGACGTGATCGGCGTATCGAATTAGGTACCGCGGGCCCCGCGGTAATAGCATCGTGAGGGGCGTTTCACCCTGGCACACGTAAGTGCAGTTGGCTGTATACAGCAGGGGGGTTTCACCCTGGCACCATGCGGGTGCGATCGTTTTGTTTTGTTTCCGGAAACCGTATAGCGTCGAATTATCGTTAATCGTAAATCAACGAGACAGCGGTAATCGTATCGATTCGTGTAAATCGCGGAACGCGTATCAAGACGTCCGTATCTTGACGACTCCCGAACGAGACTGACTCATCGCCGATCGACTGCCGAACACCGCGCGGCGGCGAGCGCACGTCAACCGTGAATCTGCACCGTTGCCACGACACACGGATCCCCGCGAAAATTTAAATGGCGCCCGTCCAAACGGCGCTCCCGAGGTACAGGTTTACTTAATTCTAATTACAATGAAACATCGACGGAACAACGAATATATAACGAATATATGAATAACGTGTGTATAACAAGGAAAACAATGTATTTGTAGAGATTGAGTGAAATGATTAACGATATTTGATAAGTGTTATGCAAATGGGCCAAAAGGTCGTATGATTAGTCGCTGGACGAACAAAATGTTAAATAAAAAGAACACCATTTTTTAATCTATAACATCGTGTTATCGAATCACATTTTTGGGTTTGAAGTAATGTCATATTGAATAAATACACTTGAATTTAATATATCTAAATATCGTAATTATAACCTACACTTTGATTTATTTAACTCCTTCGATATTTTTTAAATAAAAGAAAATCGTTACAAATGGCGCTCAACAACGTGGCGCGAAATTGAGGGAATTAATTAATGTTAAAAAATTATTTTCGCTCATATTTTCGCAGAACCTAAAAAAATAAATTAAAGTTTACTGTTATTTTATATTTTAAATTTAATTTTGATATTCTGAAAATACGAAAACATTATCGACTAGTTTGTTTACAAGTAGATAGAATATCTAAATTTT
The DNA here is from genome assembly GCA_030407085.1 of Trichopria drosophilae. Classification (NCBI taxonomy): domain Eukaryota; kingdom Metazoa; phylum Arthropoda; class Insecta; order Hymenoptera; family Diapriidae; genus Trichopria; species Trichopria drosophilae. The sequence continues at coordinate 3,837 of JAQOWT010000120.1, read as the reverse complement.
ATAATATAATTGAAAGCTGTTAGTAAACAAACGAGTCTTAAGGAATAGCCGACTCGATGACGTGCAAGAATCTATTGACGCGGTCGAAAAATTGGATCTTCCCGTCAATGATGATATTCTCGTTTTTCTCGTTACGCAACGGCTTGATCGGGCAACGCGTGAAGCCTTCGAATTTTCTCTAGAAAAAAGGGACTAAGGGGAAGTAAGGAAAAATCCACGCGACCGATATCTTCAGTTTCGAAAGTACCCCGCAGCAAAAGCGCTTCAATCGTTTTTGCTCAAGCCCATCACTCGAATACTAGACCACGATGAAAATGCATTCTCTGCGTTGAGATGCATCCAGTGTACAAATGTAAAAACTTTAATGCGATGACAGTGACCCACCGATGGGACATCATGAAAAAACATGGTATGTGTCAAAATTGCTTGTTAATGCTGCATAGCGCCAATGAATGCAAGAGCGAGCGTACTTGCAATCATTGCGGATCGGCGCATCACACGCTCTTGCATTCAGGGACACAGTGAAGCAATACTTCGCAAAATGCTACGCCTAACGTTCTCTCAAGCAAAAATGCAAAGCCTAGTACCGCGGCTACCGATGCTAATTACGTGTACTCACATTTTTGCACTGCACAAGTACCAGAATCTATTGTGCTTTCGACACCGTGGGTGATAGTTACCGCTGCTCCACAGAGAACAGTGAAATTGCGCGCGCTCTTAGATGCGGGTTCTACAAGGTCGTTTATATCACGAGTAGTCGCGAACGTGCTCCGAACGCGAACTTATGAGACTAGTGTTTTGGTTAGCGGAATAGGTCCATGCGGCCAAGAAAAGGTCAACGCGGTCGTTCCAATATCATTCTGTTCTACGACTGATCGCGCCATAATGCTATCAACTGACGCAATAATTGTTTCTAAACCTACAAACTACACGCCGCAGTTCCGTTTACCAATTTCACACTAGCCTCATTTGGAAAAAGTAACGCTTGCGGACGGCTGCCCAATGAAGGACGCGCCGATTCACCGTATCATAAGCGACGACATGTACGGTTATGCCTTACGCGACGGTATCTTACGCTGTCGATGCGACGACGCTACGCGGTTGATACCATATTTGGTTGGGGGCTTACGGGATCCAGCGGTTCAAAAATTAATCCTGTACAGACGCGGTTCACGCTCATCACGTCCGCACGCATGACGATGACCTTCACGCCTCTCTTTCACGGTTTTGGTAAATTGAGGAAGTCCCGCAAAATAAATTAATGTCCGAAGTGTACTGGCAATGCGAAATATATTGCCGCAATACATACTCACGTGCTCCGGATGGGCGGTAACATCGTGCGTATTCCTTTCAGAGCAGAGATTCCTTTGAGGCTCAATGCTTCAAAAGTATAGAGAATCGTCAACGAATCGTCCGGACGAATATGCTGCGTATCGGCATTTCATGGACGAATATCAGACGCACGGACATATGCGCCCTGCACCAGCCCATAGCGACTTATCCGCAGTGGCGTACTTGCCGCATCACCCGGTAGTTAAAACGGCGAGTACTACTACGAAAACTCGAGGCCTCTTTAAGGCCTCCGCGCCATCTTCCAATGGCACATCCCTTAACGACCTGCAACTAGTAGGTCCCAAGCTTCAGAGCGAGCACCAACTCGTGCACTTTCAGTGGCGCTCGTATCGCTTCGTCTATGCGCTGCGCGTTTTAAAGCAGTTGGCAGAAGACGAGGGAGACGCATTTCCGCTTGGAAAAGAAGTGTGACTCTTGCATCTGTTTGTTGATGATGCACCTTTTGGCTCGGACACAATCTCTGATGCAATTTGCGTACGGATATGAGCTTAAATTCACTTCTAGCCAAAGGGCCACTTCACTTTGCAGAAGTGGGTAAGCAACTGTCCGGAATTACTGGACCGAACTTAGAACCCAGAGTAATCATGGATTTGCGTTTGTAACGGAACGTTTGCAGGAAGAGGTGAGGGCCCTGAAGATAATTGGTGTCACGTGGCAACCAGCTACTGATTCCTATCATTTTGAGAAAAATCATCCAGTTCTTCCGGAGTTAACGAAAAACGCATTTGTACTATCACAGATAGCCAAAATATTCGATCTACCTGGGTGGATCGATCGGGTCGTAACGGCCAAAATCTATTATGCAACGGATTCTGGACATGCAACGCCGCCTGGGATACCCCTCTCCCTGTAGATATTAGGATGAGGACTTGGTTAAGAATTTTATAAATCAGCTACTAGCACTCTCGGCCATCAGCATACCAAGATGGTTGGGCACTTTTCCCCAAAGCCTATCCAAAGCCTCTATGACGCAAACATCTATGTTCTTACAGCAGCATGAAACTGGGAGGAGAGTAGAAACTATGCTGCTCACGTCCAAAACGCGCGTCGCTCCACTGAAGCCCCTGACAATTCCTGCTGTATGGAGCTAAGCGCTGCTCGTGCTCTTGTCACGACTGCGTGTTCCAATTGACCCTCGATTTCCACCTTTTTCCAAGTGGTACGATGCAGCATATGGATGGATGCTTACCATTGTTTTGGGCGTGGCTCCAATCCCATCCCCAGTCACAATTGGAAAATCTTCGTAGCCAAATCGTGTGGCCGAAATACACACGCATCTTCCTAACACGGAAGGGTAGGTATCGCCATGTCCCCGGGATTGAGAAACCCGCTGATTTAGCCTCCCGAAGCAGTACCAGCGAAAGAAATGGCCTCAATCGTCACTTTGGTCGCAAGGACCGCCATGGGCTCCGCTTGTCTCCTTCCGAATGGCCAAATTCCGAATCTGACGATATTAGACGAATACGATATAGCCTTTTTTTCTAAAAGGTATCATCATCGCCTGATTGGTACGCGCCGATTAAGCAATTGGCTAACGACTTACCAAAATCGAGCAGTTTTAAAACGCTTAAAATCCGTTTTTGGAGGACAACGGCGTTCCTAAGTGTAGGAGGTCGTTCTAGCACTGATACATCTGCCCTACAACGTGAAACATCCGGTCATCTTACCTGAGTACATGCGTCGCGTCACGACGTTCGTACACCCAGCTAATTGATGGCTGCGCTGTCACCAGCTCGCGTAGCTCGACCCCGTCAGCGTATTAATCCCACACCCTCGCTGTTTTCGCGCAATATGGGAAATAATTACGCCGGTGGATCTATTAAAACAAAAAATTTTTTTTTGGCCGGGGGGGGGGGCTGGGACAGCGGTTCGAGGCCTCGAAATCACACGTGCTGTCCATTTTAGAAGTGGTACGCGATTATTCTACCGTTTTGCGTTTTCTCGCCGCTTTTGAGCGCTTTCCTTTTATTAGCGTCGCGGGCTGCCTAACGTCATGCATAGCGATTGGGCCAAGAATTTTGAGGGCGTCGCTGACAAGGAGTTAAGAGCAGCGGATAGCGCCGCCGAATGAACTTCTGAGGAAGTCCGGATTCGCGGCGTCCGAGGGACGTTTGGAATGGAAGTTTTATCCCACCTGCCGCTCCCCATTTCGGTGGATTATGGGAGCAGGGGTGCGCTCCATGAATCCGCTAACAATCAAGCGAGGTGTTGGAGCCTCCGTACTCCAACATACCAGGAGCTTGTTACGCTTCTGTGCAGTGGTAAAAGCGTGCATGAACTCTACGACCGCTCGCACCTCTTAGCGATGTACCCTGAGTGTCTCACTACCGCTGGCGACAATTACCCCACGCACTTCTCCTTGTGGGCGCACCTCTCGTCTCCGCTCAGAATCCGCTGTTCGGCTGACTATGTCGGTAATCGAATTACTGCCTGGAAACTGTATCAACTGCTACTTGGAGAGGTTTTTGGAAAGGCTGGTCAAGT